>JAAEAF010005301.1:0-71169 GCA_011037195.1 Triatoma infestans | reverse complement strand
TGCTCTGTGCAAGTCTAAGTTATCACAATGTCTGACAAACGCAACCTGAAGATGGGCGGACGCAGCCAGAAACCGGTCGATGACCATAAAATGAAGCAGGCTACCACGGAAAATGTCTTTGATGAAAGTCTAGTAAGTTTGCTGGGCGAGGTAGACTTCATCTGGGTAAGGCCCAGTTAGCTGAATGAGTCCTAAATTTGTCTAATTTCCTGAAATCTATCTCTTAATTAATTGACATTGATCGCAACAGGATGTCTGTGTCCATTTTCTTTTATCAACGCTCTTATCTTCGCCATTAAATTTAGACAGTGTCAACTGTTTACTAATTGACGATTCCTCAATGATTTCACTGATATCGTCAGATAATATTGCAAACAATAAATCCGGTTTTATTCCTTAATTTACTCTAAATATTTTTACTATAAACTACCTACAAATTACCCAGGAGTTTTAGCCAATAAACTTTCGTTCCGAATTCGTCATTGAATGCTGCATCTGGGTATTTAACCGTTCAATTCTGTAATATTATGCTACATGGGTTGAAGTAAAAAACCGTCACTTACTAAAAACGTTATCCTATTATAGTCTGTTAAATGAAGATAATAATATGTTGACACAATAATTATTCAGATGGTTCATTGTGTAAACATTAACTAGTCACTAATTCAACAAAAACTACATAAAAGATGAATACACTTTTGTAAATATTATCTTCACAAAATTACTTAATACGCTACCAGAAAATGAGAAAATTGAACCAATTAAAGGATAGTGGAAAAAAAGAGAAGGAAATGTCTGATATATTTTTCTTTTTTTGTTGTTGTTGTATATGGTTATAGGGGGAGAACAGCAGCCGTAGAATGGCAAGAAGACCTGGTGGTGATGGTTAGGTTAACAAGGGGTTGATTAGAAAGATCGTGGAAGAGGGGTAGCGGCCCAGTTTGCCAAGAGGAACACCAGACTGAGCTGTGTGGAGAGATCTCTAACTGCATCAAGACTTTCTCTACTGTTCTCTATTTTTCTCCAGTAATACTCCAACCTCTTCTCTCGCTCACTCTCTTTCTATTTCTTTCCACCTTACAACCTTACACAGTCACTCCAAGATAATAATACCCAGTATTCCTCGCCCTTATTTTTTCCTATACCAACCACAAATATTTGTAGCCCCTCTGTTTAATAGGAATTCCAGATAAAGATAACTAAGCTGCACCACCAGGGTTATCTTGGTTTCTTCTTTCTTTTTTTTATTATTTTTATATTATATTTTTTATTTGCTTCTGTTATCCGTACAGATGATATCGCTGTGAAAGCAGCCATCCCTACAGTATTGGTTACCAACACTTGAATTAAGCAATCATCTCAGTATTCTTTTCACTTTTTTGTTTTTTAATAAATTTCTATTTATTTATTCATTTACTTATTTTCATGTTTATCGATTTAAACAATTGGGGAAAACTTCAAGATTATTTTAGTCCTTTGCACAAGACCAACGGTTATGAACATTATTGGGTTAACAATTCTTGTTTGGATACTAGTATATAAGCTCAAAACACAATTGGCTTTCGCGGACGATCTAGCATTAGTATCGGCTGTCCCAACCGAATTACAATATAATATAAATGCATTACAGGAATACTGCAATAAGTGGAATTTTTTGATTAATTTGCAGAAATCTAAGATTGTAGTGTTTCGGAATGGAGGAAGATTTTCTAAAAGAGATAAATGGAAGTTGGAAGGAAATCAAATTGAGGTCGTCAAACCTTATAAATATCTGGGGATCACATTGACTCCTCAATTAGGTTTTAACAAACACTTAAATGAAAAGTTATCAAAGGCTAATATAGATATAAATTCAATTTGGAAGGATTTCTTATCTAACAATGAAGTCCCGTTGTCTGCAAAATTGGAGATATTTAACTCGGTAAGTCGAGCCATCATGTGCTACGGAGCGCAAGTTTGGGGAGGAAAGCCATATAAGCAAGCAGAACAGTTATTAACGTTTGTTATAAAAAAACTATTAGTGCTGCCGCGTAACACGCCAAATTACATTGGAGACCCGAATTCCCCCAGTTTTAATGTTTACATCTAAATTACACCACAACTATTTGTTAAAAGTTTTAAATCTGCCTTTATATAGATATCCGAAATTACTAGCCCTAAAAATAATTAAAAAGAAAATTTACTGGTACAAAGACCTTTAAATTAATAATAATAACAATGGTGCAATACAGGGGGGACCAATTCTATTTTAACGATAAATTTACTACAAAGGATATCAGTTCGATTTTGAAAATTAGAGGTGAGCTCCTGAACCTAAATTATAAAAGGTATAATTTGGCAGAACTACTGCAAACTTGCTCGTTCTGTAATGCAGAAGAAATAGAAAACATTGAACATTTTATGGCTAGATGCTCCTATATAATGAAATTAGAAAAAATGTTTTCAATAAGAACAGATTTCTTTAGAAACGATCAGAACGGACATTAAAACATTAAAGTAGTAAACAACAAAGTTAGTTTCAAAATCTATTCTTAAGAATGTAAAAAATTAAAAAACATATCTTTTTTTAAATATAGCCATATGAAATTTTCAATTTTTTTTTAAGGATATTTTACTTTCACTTATTTTACTTTAATCGGCTTTTCCCTAGCTATTGAAGTTGTTGTCGTTCAAGTCAAACGACTTTGTAGTGGAATCGTTTATTGTGATTCCTGAGGTATGTAGTAGATGTCTTGAAGAGAGCGGAAGTTAGTTTAGAGATTTTTGGAAGTTAGTGCTCGAATTATTAACACGGAATTTATAAAAATAGACTGTATTTGTACAATAATTTAAACGTGAGTAATGGTAACTATTAACAAGAAATACTTAGAAATAAATAGGAGATAAATAACTAATAATTTAGAATGATTAAAATAAATAAACTAAGATGCACAACAAGGAAATAAGTATAAATAAAACCTGTATAGGGACGCGAAACTGCTGCTCGTATAATAATCTTGAAGACGTGCTGAAGTATAATCATCCCCTCTTCCAATGGGGCGAAGTTTATATCAGTGTTAGCACACTTACAACAAACATCTGTCCTAGGGTGCGACCTTCTGCGACCTCGGTGACCAGCGATTTAGGTCAGTGGCCAGCTTATCGTTGCTTGCTTTGATGTAAAGTATTGACCCTTGGTTTTGTTTGTTTGGCCGCGGCCTTGTCTTGAAGACAGCAGCCGGCTAGGCCACTAGTTATAAATTATTCTTTCTTTGTTATGTGTTGTGAAGGTTTGACATTGCTATGACCCTGCCATGTCATTACAACTTGTTTGCTCCACTTTTTTGTATTTTGTATTTTTATTTTTCTTACCGCTTCAAGAGAAAGTTGAGTTTAGAAGAAAGGATTTCGATACTGTCAAATTGTCAGAATTAACCGGAAAAGCGAGTTTAATCTATTTTACATAGAAAAACTATGTTTTATGTGAAAGGCCTGACTGGGCGTGTGTGTGAATAAAATATATTGAAGAAGAAAACTATCGGAAGCTCCATTTTTGTATTCCAATTAGTACCATCACCGCATCTGAGACGAAGGTTTCAATCAAAACCCATCATGAGACGTGCAACTCTCAACTAAATGTTTTATTACCCGTTTTGAAATAAGTATTCTTGAAAATGGCTACAATGATTTCCATCAAAATCGCATACCCATCTACAAACATAAATACCTATATGACTTTTAATTGAAACATTTTTCCAGAAAGTTAATTCTTAGGGAGTTCTAGCGGAGCTTTTTCTTTTAAGCGTCTCAACTATGGTGTTATTGATATCCGGATATATTTCTCAGTGCACTTCCAGACTCCCGAGATATCCGTGTACAAATCCAACGTGCTGAGCTAATCATTAAGCTAATCCCTGCCCAACCTTTACGTTCACTAAAGTGAAAAAAAGTATGTTTCAACAATCTATATAAAATGTAAAATAAATTCTATATTTTTTTTTCAGGCGGGCTTAACGTCCAACTACTAAATTTGGTGTCGTGGACGGGGGCGGAAGCCCCTACTTTATTATTAACATTTTTTAAACAAATATAAAATTTAGCAGTTATTATAAGCTGGACTCGAACTGGGGTCCTATCACTTACAAGTCCATACTCATAACCACTACAACAACACCCGCCCCTAAATAAATTCTATATATCTATATAAAATAAACATTATTTTTCATTCAAAACATTTATAGAACTCCAAATTTGAAGAAAATCGGCAGGAAATGCAATTTTATGAAGTATGTATCTGAAATTTATGGAATTTTCCCAACAAAACTGCACAATGACTCTCTGAAAATTCGAATGCAAATTGCACAGCCATAAAGATGCAACTTTTATTTGAAACTTTATTGAAGATTCATTTGATACTCTCTTCTGACGTTAATATAATTTACATTTCAATACTACCTACAATGAGGCTAACCAATATTTACTTACCACCATTTTATTTTGAACTAATCTAAAAGAAAATTTATAAATTTTATTAACTGTAATAAATTGGTTAGCGTACTGGACTCCCAAGCGTCCAGCTATGATACCTTAGATTTTTTTCTTTCTAGGAGCCTCCACAGCTCACTGTCCAGTGATGGACAGTGTTGTCTGAAAACGAGACAACACTGTCTGGAGGCCGGCAGTGCACTGAGAAGTCTCCGGGCGCCAATGACCATAGATGTTGACGCGCCTAAAGTTAAAAAAAAAAAACTGTAATAAATGATAAAGTCATGAGAATGTTTCACATCAGATTTTATGTAAGCGATGAGGTTTGTGATTGTAGTGTGATAGTGAGAGCGATTTCTTTAGTGAAGAAGATGATCTAGTGGAAATAGAAATTGATAAGGATGAGAATGAAATAGAGATAGAACCTACTGCATCATCTGATGATAGACATGTGCTCAATAATATAGAATAAAATAAATATTAGAAATACCTTAATCCAGATTGAACCAATCTTACTGTTTAGTAATTACAAGCAGCGTTAAGGACAATGATGAATTAATGTTTCAATTTATTAATTTCTTGTTGCGGCAAGAGAGAGACCCAAGTCCGACCGAGAGAAAAACAGACTCTCTCTGGTACTGTCTGACTTAAGCAGGCTAGAGTGGGGAGAATCTGTATATAAGTCAGTGAGAGATCAATCTATCTGAGTCAACCACATACATCGCATCGTCTCATAACTCTACTCCCACCTTTTATTCTATAAAATCATTACAGTCCAGTGCAATTTGTGTAAGTTTATAGCCATATTATAACAGTGTCTTCATATCTCGTTTAATTAATCAATCCCAATTTCTCTCCTCATCAACTCTATTATATTCTGATAAACTTGTATAAAAATATATTATATAGAAATTCTTAAATAAACTTTAAAGAAGTAATATGTAGGAGCAATTAAACAATTTTTATTTCGTACTTATTTATGCTAAACGTATAAATAAAACACAAAAAAAAAAGGAAGTTAAAACTAAGCTGCGAGAATTTTGTATACCGATTACAGACTCATGTTCTGTCAATGTCATCATAGAATTAAGGACTTGCAGAGAAATCTCGACAGTTTAATATTGTAATAGATGATTAAAGTTGACATATTTTTTACTCAAATCATGATATAATTGTACTTAATGCAAATTATTGTTATTAAGCCTTTAGAGTTTCATTATCATCAATTATTTCTTGAAAATATTGAAAATTTTACTTTATTGATTTAAAAAACAAAACAAATTTATTGTTAATTTCAAACTAAAAAGTATTTCTGGGAAATGTAGTTAAAAAAGGAAACAGGTTTTCATTTAATTTAAACAATTCCAGGAAAAAATAAAGTAGATTGAAAAAAGAGAATGTTAAATAAAAGAAGATTTAGAAAAAGCTAATTCAGCTTTATTTATAAAACTTCTCAACATTTAAGTAGCAAACATATAGACAGGCTTATACTATCATCGTATACAGTTCAGTTCAGAGTCAAATTTGCCCAGGAATCCATTAAACGAGTTTGAGAAAACTTAAAGCGGTGAGAAGAATTTAATAGGATTAGAGTCTGTAGTTTGGCCAGGGTGGGTGGTAACGTTTTAGTTCCTGATGTTTGGGGTGCGGTCTGGCAATGTGGTAGTTCCCAGGAGGTTTGGAGCCATCCCCAAGCCGCCCGCCAGTGGTATAGTACTGACGCGCACACACAGCCAACCCACCAATATATAATTCAACTTCAATTCAAAGTCCTATCCCAACCCTTGGATAAGCTAATAACAATTATTCCTTAATATTTCACAATTTATAGCATTTGTACAATTCAAGAATAAAATTATTTATTACTTGGTTTTGTTCAATAATTTGCATTAATTTAAGTTATGAAGTTTCTTATATAACATTTTATTAAATATATATAAAATGGAAAAATATTTAATACTTCGCTATCATTAGTCAATATTGAGTTGTAGAAAGGAGGGAGGGAAACCCAGCTACAAGAGAAATTTTAATGAATACTTTTGATCAATTATTGTTACATTAATCAACATAATCCTGATAATTTGAGGGGAAAAAATTGTTGTTAATTAGTTCTTGGAATCTGGCTTACTTAATGTAGCGAGCAGGTGTATGGGTATAAACATTTCTCTGATGAGGAAATTTACCGCAACAAGCATTGATAATTTCTTATTGCTAGCGTCAGTTTCAATATAAGGCGCACTTGCCACCTAAGTCACGTCCACTTATCCATAGGGATTAAGGTACTACAAACTCCAAATATCAAATTGCCACCACAAACAACACCAACAATTTTATTTAAACTCAACATTTTCAAGGCTAAACTCAGTTTAAAAACAATATCTGTAGAGTTAAAAACCGACAATCAAGGTGTCTAACATAAACAGTCAATAGTTTGAAATCAACTTTCTATCTAGAATCACTCTCAAGTAGGAAACAACCAATCTAAGAATAAATGTTAAAGTGTAACAAACTACTGTCTAGGAGTCTACCTATAAAAAACTCTGAAAGAGACACAACAAGCCACAAGTTCCAAGAAATAATCACTTGCCAGACTTTTAAGCGCCCCTTTACTGGCCAACTACAGAGAGTATTACAGAGCTGGACAAATCGAACCTTAAAACAAACAAGACTTCTAACTTCCACCACTTTATTCAATACCACTCTTTGCTCGATCACTCACCTCTCACATTTAACCTAAATATCATATTGTGAGTACAGGTTAATTAATGTGAGTCATTTTCATTATCACCATTCAATATTTTCCTACAACCATAACACAAGGAAAACGTGTATGCCTCCATATATTCTCCAAATCAGTAATCGCTTATGAGTGGTAGACCTCTTAACCCATCTCAGATGAATCTCCTTGCTACACCGAGTTGTGAATAGCTCCACGACAACTAGTTATGGTGGTCAGTTGCAAAATAATCAGAATTGCCAGACGAATGCTACAGTGATGGATAGAGGGACACTTGGATAGCCTATTAAAAGTTACACCCTGATGGCTCCTGCTGAAGCCGTGTTGGCACTGCACTGTAAGCTAGTTGGTTTGCTCTGGAGGCAGATATTTATGGTTGCTAGATAAGACTCCAAAAAAATACCCGATTTTCCAGGTTTGAGAATTACAGGTTGAGCCTGCCTTCAACTATAAAAAAAAAAAATAATTCTGTTTCTGCAACTATTACAATTTGGTAAGAAATTGACAGTTTTTGTTTGTTCTTTTTTAACGCTTAAAAAAAAAAAGAAGATATATGTAAGGCCAAGGCTTGCCAGGCGGCGATTTTTATTGGTGGGCGTGTGGTAAGATGCTGCGGTTCTCTCGTCGTTTAGTTCTGGCCTTCGCTACCAACTGTAGCTTCCCACTTTTTCTCACGATGCTCGGTCAACACCGACTTTGCCCTCACGGGAATCGAACTCTGAATTCTCGCACTAAAGGCGAGTGCGCTAGCCGGACCCAAAAACACAACAACTTTTTCTATCTATTGATTTGTTGCAGCAATCATTTGTCATCAAATTTACTGTTTGTTTGTTTTTACGAGTGACTATTGAAATGTTATTGGTGTCGATGTGTTGTAGTGTAGTGGTAGCTTGTAGTGGCTCGAGCGGTTTTGTAAAAGGGCTTGTGTGTATGTTTGAGATAAAGATAGAAGTATTAAGAAATATTTAAGAAAACACTGGTAGATTAAATTAAATATATTCATTAAAGATATTTAAATGCTATTCAATAACACAGCAATATGCTTATTGATTTACTGAAATTAGTTGGAATAAACTCTTATGCTATAACTTAAACTGCCACTGATTCTAAGAGAGCGAAAAATAACTGTTCTGCTTGAATGTCTGTTCAAACTGTTCTTAAAGGAATGTCTTCTAATTGTTCGTTCAAATCTTCCCCTGTGAGAAGAAGGGGTAGACAATGCTAACAAGGTTCATGAACTTTTCCTGTAACTGTACTCTTCTACCTGCGTGTACCTTTTTTGCCAACGAGCTTGCATTTTCTTCATATCGTAATTTTCTTTAAATAAAATAGATATAATTTCTTGCATCCATCACACACACTATCTACTCACTTATACCATATTTACCTAGAAAATTACCAAATTATCATCGTTTATTTATCGTTAGATTCACAGGAAAAGAAATCTTTTCTAATAAGGGATACTACTCTAATTACCAGATAAAAAGAGCTTTCACTTTGTTTAGTGTAAAGTAAAAAAGTAATTAAGTTGATTCGGAAAGTTAACAGTGAGATTGGTCAAGGAAATAAAACTCATTTACTACAAAGGGCCTTTTGATTCTCTTAATTTCAAAAGCCATCAGACTTCACCAACACTAAATAACTAAAAGGTAACAAAACAGATAGAAAACTGAAAAATACCATTTGGTTACTCAGAGAAAAAGAAATTGTTTATACCATGTTTTATGTTAAGTAAATTTCCCTTCAGGTTAATACGTGTAAATTTTAATGATTTAACATACCTGTTTAAAGATTTATAATTTCTTTTTATGACTCTTCTTTGTTGTTCTTCTTTAATTACTGGCGAAATGAATTATCATAAAATACCCATCTAATCTAATGAACTGCATTGTTGTTGTTTAGCTGTTCAAGAGAAGGGGAAACTTGCCAAGACAGACCCATGACTGAATGTTGCAGGTGGCCCACCCAGTGTAAAAACGAGTGAATTATGACTGTTACCTCATCAACAAAGTTAGGTAAAAAAAAAAAAACACAGGGATAAAAAAAAAAAGAAACGTGTAGATTCAGCCTAGTGGGATTAGATAGGAAGGCACAAAAAAAAGTAACAAAAAAATATACCAATGAAAAAATTAAACGTAAAAACGTGGTCTAACCCCCGCCTCCCCGGCCAAAAAAAAAACTGTATTTCAGGTTCTCTTTTTTGTGTTGTTGTGGATGGTATAAGAGAGGGTAGAGCGAGATGAGTAGATAATTTGCATGGAAATAGTTTTTAAGGGGGTTGCATGTTAGATAGCTGGTCTGCTCATCAAAGTCGATTAGGGGATGTAACCTTATGGAACTGGCTTGCATATGGGGTGTGTGTGTGTGTGTGTGTTTTATATTATTACTGTGAACACAGCCGCTAATAAGGCAGATGTTATGAGAAAATTACATGTAAATTTTGTAATTTACGAACAAGTCCAGAAACCCAAGAGCAAATTGAGATGACAAATCTAGTATTCAAGTGTATCGCAGGTGTGGATGTGTGTTTGCTGGCATTTCTAAGAGGGTGAACCATTTAACAAACTTCTTTTATCTATTGATTTGTTTCTATAATTTTGTTTTTTCTTTTTTTGTTATGACATTTAAAAGAAACTGTTTATACTTTCAATGTTATCAAAAATTGTAAGAAAATCGGTTAAACGAAAGCAAGAATTTAAAGAGTAATTTGAGTTCTGTTGGAATTTTCTCGAAAACGAATATTACAATTTCCTTGAAACTGAGAATACAAAGTCACAGATATAAACGTATAATTTTTATTTTATAGTTGTGTTTTTTATTGAATAAGGTATACGAATCGAATAACTCCAGCACTTTTCAGCCTTAACATTTTTTTTATTTTTTGTTACATTTAAACGTTTCTAATGCTTCTTGCATCATTTTCAAGAGAAACAGTCTCTTCATCTTGTGAAAACATTTTTTTGAAGCCAAAAAAATTTGTAGTTACAGCTTGGATTTCAAATAACCTAGTGGTTATTATTTGTCTATAAGTTTAAAATCTTGTAGATTGCTGATCAATTACGAATCTTTTTTGAATTTGGCCTGATAATTTTTTTTTTTTAAGAAAATGAGATAGTTGTTTGGTAAATGATAACTCTTGTGGTTTACTTTAGGCGAACTTCGCTGGCTATTTAAACTCAGATGTGAATTGCCATATCTGAACTACACTCCTTGAATAAAGAGGGATGTTACACTGTGTTCTTTATGTAATTCTAGGTCTTTAGAATATGTTTTCCACTTTTTAGCAGAATATAGTATTCTCTCTGGGTTCTCTCTGGTCAATTCGCATTCTTTATCTTGGTTAAGACCTTACCTCATAGCTCTACTGAATGGTAATAATTGTCTCCTAAAGTCTTTTTATTTACCTAGTTAACCTAAATTTTCAATTTTTTATACATATACTTTATAATTTATGTATTTCAACTAATTCCAGTTTGTTTTGTTTTGTATTGTAATTTCTATTGATGTATTTATTTTATTAATTTAATTTTATTTTATTTTTTAAAGTTTAGGAAATATAAATTAAAACTGAATTATGCATAAAACATGCATTGCTTAAGTTTTGTTTTTCTTTTTCATATTTGTATTAACGACTCCGGTTGACGGATGTTTATCAATGCCGATAACTACTCTATTAATCTTTCTTTCGATTATGAAATGTAATCATTTAATTATTAATAAAGTACTATTATCATTATAGTTTTTGATTTCTGTTGAATTTTTTATTATTTTGACTTATTATGTAAAGCTTTCTTTTATTATTAATTGTAGGTTAAGTGTCATGTGCTGGTATGTAGTTTTTAACACTTTAGTTTTTTTAATTGGTTTTTCTGTTGAGGCCCAAATTTTTGTCTATACCCTGCTCATAGTGTGATTGCTAATGGTAGACTATCCATCTAGTCCAATGGATTATTCTACAAAGATGGACAACAATTTATTGCATGTATGATACACGTTTAATATCATAACTCGCACTTTCCAGCGTGTTTGAACAAAAAAAAAAAAAAAAAATATCTCGGTTCAGATTTTACATATTAGAATGCAATTATATGTTTAAAGTCGTATAAAGTAAACCATTTTCAAAACAGTATGTAAACTAATTTGACTTTAAGCAAGTCAAATGTTATCACAGTGCTTTATCAAGACAGTCCTGATGATGGGCGAACGCCTGAAGCCTGTCGATGACCACAAAATGTAGCAGGCTATCATGGAAAATATCTCTGATTATATATTGAAGTTGATTCAATATTATTGGTACGTTCTTCTGGACTACGATGTATACCCTAGTCTATTTGCTTGGGTTTGTAGTTTGGTAGTTATGTCTCCGCCACCAGTTATGTTTTTATGTTAGAACAAATATGTAAAATTTGAGTTTAATGAATATTAATCATTTTATTTATAATAATTGTATAATAGGAGTAAGTCAAGTGAATGTTTCACACCAGATTGTTCTACTACAGCTGACAATATAAATAAAAGAGGAGGGTAGAAACAGAGGTAAAACTTGTAGAACCTCTAAGATAAAATTGTCCATTGTCCTCTGAGAGAAAGGTTATCTTCAGAAAGGTTGTACAATTACGTTAAATTTAAGGCAATTCTGATATTTAATTTATTGTAATTTGGTTTAAAAATG
Organism: Triatoma infestans; assembly: GCA_011037195.1. Taxonomy (NCBI): domain Eukaryota; kingdom Metazoa; phylum Arthropoda; class Insecta; order Hemiptera; family Reduviidae; genus Triatoma; species Triatoma infestans. The sequence continues at coordinate 59,296 of JAAEAF010005301.1, read as the reverse complement.
TTAAAACAAATGTTTAATTTAAGAACTTTTAGTTTACTTTAATATTTTAGAAATTCGCCCAAATCTTCAAATTTGTTTAATTAAAAGATGATAACACTGTTATTTCTTTGTTTTGTTTTTTTTAATCTCTAGAGATTAAAAGTACAAGTGCGCCACTAATTTGATGGAAAAAATTAACAAATTATTCAACTATTTAGAAGAGAAAACTTTTTTGCAAAAAGTGGAAAAAGTTGAGTAGTGGAGCGGAGTTTAGTAGATATATCATTCCATAAAAAAAAAAAAAAAAAATGATTAATCTTATTCCTAATATTAAAATCATATATGAATTTGTCCAAACTTAATATGGAGAGGTTGGGGATAAGTATTACTGCTTCCTTAGTAGGTATTTATTAGTAGGTACTTGGCAGGTAGAGAAGTAGTTATATAGAGGCCTTGTAGAGAGATAAGTACACTCAACTAAATTGAGGTGCAATGACACAGCATACTGATCAATCAAGATGACATCCATTAAATCAGCAAAAGAAAGAACATTGGTGAGGCAATCACAAAAGTAATTAACAATTCGATTCGTGTCAATACTACAAAAAACAGTAAATCTGGTAAAAGAAACACATTCAATCTGCAGAGTCATGAACCATAATATATGTGGTTATGAATTATACCGAGGGAGTCAAAAATACTGAATCAACTGCATGTTACTTTTCATTTTTTTTTTTTTTTACTTTAATTATTTCATTTGCAACTCAAATCATACACAACAAGCAAATGAAATGACAATGATAATATAAGAAATAAAAAAAATAAAACATAAAATAAATAAAGAAAGAAGAAAAAACAATAACTAATAACCTGACGGGACAGAATTGAATTGAGGGTCATCCAACTATGACCAACATAAGTCGGTTAGTCTGGACACCGATAAAGCGAATTCGAAGGATGCCCTTTTTTTATCAAGCGATCAGGTGATCGCGTGGCCATCGGCGCTTCAGTCTACGGGAAGGATTAGCAGGAAGAGTTACCTGTGACAGGTTGCGGATCAATGGGTCGTAGTGATGGGAAAGTTTGGAATGAAATTTAATATATCGGGACTTGGCGAGATCTAGGACAAATGGGATTTTTAGGTCACTGTGGATAATGTGGTTGCTGACATAAAAAGGAGCATCGACTATTGTGCGGAGGATTGGATACGATGAAGATTGCAGCGCTTTGCTGATCTGTATAGTTCGAGTCCGTATGTCCAGATAGGTGCGAGCAGAGCTAGAGTGTTTTTTTTGTTCGAGAGAGTTAGTTTTGATCGTCTGTCAACAAGTCTTTTGATCATTCGTTATCGGTAGTTAAGTTCTTGTCGCTTAGGTCGAGTATGTGGGTTCCAGGTAAGGCGTTTATCAAGGAACAGGCCGAGATATCGCACTTTGTCTGCCGGATTAGGTATATGGTTCAGGTATATTGGAGGGAGTATTTTGCCATTTAGAGTGAATGGTACGTATCTGGATTTGCTCTCGTTGATCTTTATTCTCCATTTGCGGAACCAGGGTTCGAGGATTTCAAGATGGGATTGAAGGGATCAGGTGGCAATTACAGGGTCCATATTTTGGGAGAGGATTGCCGAATCATCGGCGAAGGAATAAATAGTTGTGTTAGGATTGAGAGGAATGTCTGCCGTATATACTGTGTAGAGGAGGGGTGCAAGTATGCTCTCTTGAGAAACTCCAGCGCAGATGGGATGAATTGAAGAGGAAGAAGAACCTTGGATAACTTGGATGGAGCGATCTGACAGATAAGATCGTAGGATAAGGTAGTAGGTGCTAGGTAGGATTGTCTTGAGCATCAGCATAAGGCCTTGATGCCAAACTTTATCATACGCTTGGGATATGTCCAAGAAAACTCCTGGGCAGTATTGCTTCAGCTCAAGAGAGCATACTTGCTCCCCTATGGTGTCCACAACACGGTGAGCCTGGTGAATAGTGGAGTGGCAATTTCGGAATCCGAACTGATGGTCAAGAATCGTGGAGGTTGATGATAAAATGATTTGAAGGCGGATAGGAGCATCTTCTCTAGTACTTTGCCGAGGGTTGGCAGAAGGGTGATGGGTCGGTACGAGGTAAGGTCGTGGGAAGCTTTTTTAGGTTTGGGTATCATACAAATAGAGGAAAATTTTCAGGGAGTGGGAAAGTGTGTAGTTCTTAAGATAGAGTTATAAAGAGTGGTAATGAAAACTATGGCTTTTTTAGGGCGTTGGAGAAGGATGTTGGCTGATCACAGCCAGGACTTTTTTTTCTTGGTAGGTTATGTATGGCCAATTCTACGTCGTTGGGAGAGAAAGGTTTTCGTGGGAGGGAGAGTGTTAGAGTTACATCGAGTTGACTCAGGACAAGTTCAGTAGTTGTGGATCTTCTATGTCATCGTGAGGTGTAAATACAGAAGAGAGATGTAGTCCTAAGAGTTCGGCTTTTTCTCCGTCGAATTTGACCCACGTCCTTCTGTGCGTCTAAGAGGCTGAGAAGTAGATTTGTACTTAAGAATTTTTCTTGTTGCAGTCCACAAGGTGTGATCGTTTGCACTGAGTGACATACTGATGTTGTAGTATCTTCGCAGTTCGTCGGTTAGTTGTCTGGTTAAGTGGTTGAGGAGACGTTTGAGGGAGGGATACCTAGTGCGCTGCCAAAGGGCTCTGGCACGGCGCTTCTGAGTTATTAGTAGTCTAATTTGTAGAGGTAAATTGTAGGGTCTAAGAGTAGTATTTTTTGGTATGATGTGAATAGTGGCGTCATGTATACTTTGTTGTATTGTGGACGTTAAGTAATAAACATGGTCATCTAATTGTTCTCCCGTCTTCAGTGATACGTTCAAGTTCAGTCTTGATTCAAGAAGTTCTCTGAATAAGTTCCAGTCGACATGTCCGTTAATGAGGGAGGGCTTGGGTTGCACACTGTATGGATGAACGTCGAGGGAAAGGATAACGGGACTATGGTCTGAAGATAAATCGTTTAAAATAAATGTGTCAGTGAACAAGGAAGTTATATTCGACCAGATAAAGAAGTCAAGGAGGTCTGGTAATTTACGGGGGGGGAAGTTGCCAGTAAGTCGTTGGAATTGGGATATGTAAGAGAAGCTGGTATGTGAAAGGACATTATGGAATGCGCTGCCGCGGGGATTAACCACTCGACTTCCCCAGGCTGGATGTTTAGCGTTGAAGTCACCACCACAGATGAATCGTGGTCCAAGCGAGGAGAGAAAGGAATGGAAGTCATTTGGACTTATGGATTGGTTAGGAGGACAGTATACGGCTGCTATAGTGTAGAGGAATGGTTCCGTGTTCAGAGCTATGACGGTTGGTTGGAGGTAGTGAGTTGGACTGTGGGGTATTTGGTAATGAGAAAGGGATTTACGAATGAGGGTAGCAGATCCTCCATGCGCTGTTCCGTCCGGATGGTTCATCTTGTAAATTGTATAGTCTGGGATAGAAAATCGGGTTCTCTCAGTAATGTGGGTTTCAGTGACCCGTGTGATGTCGATCCGTTTGTCGTGCAAAAGTGTGTCCAGTTCATGTCTTCGATTGCAAAGTCCGTTGGCGTTCCATAGGAGCAGGGTAAGGGAATGTTGGGTTAGGGACATTAGGGAGCCAGTTTGGGCAAAAGAGTAATGACGACAGTGGTGAGTAGGGAAATCAGTGCAATAATGAGGGATTTAAAGTCGTTAAGGAAGGAACTGAGGATGGCGGTAATATCACCTATGGATGTTGTTACAAGGGGTGGAGGTGCTGACTTGGGCGGCAACTGGCCTGCGAAAGATATTTTTTGGTTCACTCGGCTACTGTTTCTTGGTTGTTGCAGAAGTGGGAAGTCTGTCATATGCTGGGATGGTGGTAGCGGTTGACTGGTGCGAGGATGACTGTTTCGTGGTGCTGAGTGATGAAGATACACTGGATTTCTGGACCTTCGTGCCTTCTGTAACTGTTTATGGACGTCGCTACCTTTAAAAGTTGCAGTATGGTCTTCGCCGCAGAGGGCGCAGCATGCTGTTGCTTGGCTTTGTGCAGCTTTCTGATAGATAGTCTCAGCATCTAGGGAGGTATTGGCAGTAGCTGGGTGTGTGGCCATATTCCTGGCACCGTTTGCATTGAACAATGCTGCGTTGTTTGTGCGGTTCCTCTACTTTGATGCGTGTGTAGCATAGGACCTCAACTTCGAAGATATCTTTATTATTAGGCCTTGGTTCAAGGTCGAAAAAAAATAATGGGAGCAATGTTTGTTTTGTGACTGGGTGGATGACTGGAGCAATGTTTCTTACTTCATGGCCTAATTCGGAGAGCTCAGCTTTGATGAAGTCTGCTGGTGTCGTTTGGTGAAGGTGGCGTATCACCACCCTATAAGCCTTACCCTCTTCTAGCTGGTATGTGTGGTATTGGGCATTTTGTTGCTTTAGATAACGGATGATAGTTCTGTAGTGCTCTGGTGTTGTGGTGTTGATAACTAAATCGGATACTCGGGCTTTACAAACAAAGTTTCCTTTTCCGATTAGTAGTGTTAGAGCTGAACACAGGTCTGCGAACTTTGCTACTTGTTTAACGTATATTGGTGGGGGCTTGTTTTGGTGTTTAGACTGTGCAGGGGTGGTCTCCATGTGGTCATCTACTATCAGAACATTGAAGGGGTTGTATGTGAGGACTCCAGGCGGGGCTACGAATTCATAATTTGCTTGAACCTGACTGGTGGAAGGAATGGGTGCCGGGATATCAGCTGGCTTGGCAGCTAGAACTTGTTTCTTGGCATTAGCTTAACAACTTTTGAGGCGGCTAATTGTTTTTTATTTTTATTTTTTTTGGCGAGTTACCAGCAGTGCTTGGTCTTTTGTTTTTATTAAGATGCTGCTTCGATGATGTGGTGGGCTCATTGTCCGAAGAGCTTTCAACACGTGTGAAGTCGTCACCCAAGGTTACTGCTACTTTCCATTAGGAAGAATTTAAAAAATAAAAAAAGGAAAAATAAAAAAAATAAAAATAAATAAAATAAAAAATAAATAAATAAATAAAATAAATAAATAAAAGAAATAAAGTCAGAACTAGAAGAGAAATAAGTAGAAAGAGAAAGAAAAAAAGAAGGAAAAAACAAAAGAAAAGATAAAAAAGAGAGGAAAAGAAGAGGAAAAAAAGAAGCTTAAATTTAAATAGTCGTCGTATTCTAACTGAGAGAAAGAGAAGAGAATTATGTACAAGAGAGAACTATATACAGATGATATTTACAATAATATATACAAGAACAGTAGCCAGCGCTGTGCGTTAGTATGCTGCTAAATACACAATTGAACTTTTAAATTACCTTTAACCCCAACAGGCAATAATGTACTTACCCAATTAAGAGTTTCAGTCACTTTTTCGTTAATTTCGTGAGTTTGTAGTAGTTAATAAGTCACTGCACTCTCACTATCAGAAAGCCCGCATTTAGCACTACAATTTGAGTCTAGTTTACAGTACGCAATGCCACAAAAACACGAGGAATTTTATGAAAAAACACAGAGCGATCTTCACAACGTGACTGAGGAATACGACTGCATATTACATTTAAATTTAAAAAGCCGCAAATTCCGCATAACTATTCAATTTTGGGTGGAGGGGGGGGCTGTTTCAAATAAAAGTGATTAGTTCAAATCGGTCCAGCTAGATAGCAAGATTGAAGGAAATCGTTATGGACATTTTCGAGAAAATTTCAAAATCTCAAAAACCTATTCTGTAAAGGAGCACTTGTAGTTAACTTTAACTTCAAATTTGGAATTTTAGCAATATTACACAAAGGAGGAAACCATATTCTCATTGAAGTGGTACTGTATAGGGAAGCTTAACGCTACTAGGGCCATATCCAAAAATTTCTTTAGCTTTAGGTGACGTAGCTAAGGATTTTTTGGGAGTAGGAATCTTAGGCGCGGTTCAAAATTAGGTACAGATTGTCATTGTTATTGATGTATGAGATCCGAGAGGAGTGCATGACTTTGTTATAAAGTTTTGTGATGAATTTCGAAAGACCTTCGTTCATTTTAAAATATTAAAAATTAGTTCTCTATTATTTTCTCTTACTCCTAGTAAGAGGAAGTATTGTAATCGTGTCAAATTTTCGATATCGAGTTTTCACCGGAAATATCCGTTTTGAGGTCCCCTGAGTCCAAAAAAGTGTTTTTAGCAAATGGTCTGTGTGTGTGTGTGTGTCTGTGTGTGTGTATGTGAACAGCATAGCTCAAAAACGAAAAACCGTAGAAAGTTGAAACTTGATATTCCGTCTAGGATCATCCCATGGCATCTAACAGTGGGTCATCTGTCAAAATTCCTCAACCGGAAGTACCACTTTACTTATTAATTTTTTAACTTTTTTGCAATTTTCTCAAAAATGGCTCCAACGATTTTCTTTAAACATCGTATATCAACTACACATATAAAGAGCTACAACTTTTATTTGTAACATTTCTCTGGGAAAATTCATTGAAGGGTAGTTACGGGGAGGGGTGGGGTTAGGTTTTCATCTAAAGTGCTATTTCACTTTATTAAACAATTCTATCACCTAAATAATGTTAATTAGAATTAAATATGTTGCTGAAATTCCGAGTTTGATAAAAATCGAATGACCGGAAGTGCGTTTACTTTACCACTTTACTAAATGATTTTTTCACTTTTTCGCGATTTTCTCAAAAATGGCTCCGACGATTTTCTTTCAACTTGGAATATTAACTACACATACAAAGAGCTACAACTTTTATTTAAAACATTTCTCTAGGAAAATTCATTTAATGGCACTTTTAAGGGAGGGGTGGGGTTATGTTTCTCTCTTAAGGCGATCATAGTTGATTATAGAATTCTATCATCCAAACTAAATTAATTAGAAATAAATGGATGGCCAAAATTCAGAGTTTCAAGGAAATTAGTTAACTGGAAGTGTGCTTTTACTAAACGGTTTTTTCAGTTTTCGTCGTATTTGAATTAATTTCGTACACAAACTATAAAATTTGTCAATTATAATTTTGATAAGGGAAGTAAGAGAAAGTTTGCTGTGAGGGTTGCACACCAGATTTTTTTTTATTGGAATTTGCTCCGGCCATGCGCTGATAAAGTTGTGGTCCATATACATTTCATTTGGTATAAGTGGAGCTTATTCTCCGTACCTAAAAATGTTATCACAGTTGACCCTGCCGACAAAACCATCCCACACCAGCAAGGTTATAATGTACATCAATATAGGCTGAAGATGCTACTATAGTGCCGGAAACACCCCTGTGAGAAAAAATAAAATAAACATGTGTTACACGTGTTTCTGTATGTTTACAAAATGTCCAAAATTTTATTATTGAGAATAATTTATTAGTGAAATTTTTGATTTTGTCTATTTGATATTCAGATTTCTATATGAATAAAAAAAAACTGGTGTGAGTAAACACTCACACAACTTTCTCTTATTCCAGTACTCAAAATTATTAATTGACAAATTTTATAGTTAGTGTACCAAATTTAATGAAATTCGTCGAAAAGTGAAAACACTGTCCAGTAAAACTGTCCGGTTTACTAATTTCCTTGAAACTCCGAATTTGGGTCATATATTAATTTCTAGTTATTTCAATTTGGATGACAGAATTGTATAATCAACTGGGATAGCATTTTAAAGAAAAACATAACCCCCCTCCCCCAAAAGTCCCCTTAAATGAATTTATCAGGGGAAAAGTTTCAAATAAAAGTTGTAGCTCTTTATATGTATAGTTAACAACACTTGTTTAAAGAAAATCGTTGGAGCCATTTTCGAGAAAATACCAGAAAACTGAAAATTATATTTCAGTAAAAACGCACTTCCGGTTATCTATTTTTTTTCAAACTCGGAATTTCAACAACATATTTAATTCTAATTAACATTATTTAGATGACAGAATTGTCTAATATACTGAAACAGCAGTTAAGATGAAAAACTAACCCCACCCCTCCCCCAGAAATGCCCTTAAATGAATTTTCCTGGAGAAATGTTTCAAATAAAAGTTGTAGCTCTTTGTATGTGTAGTTAATATATAAAGTTTAAAGAAAATCTTCGGAGCTATTTTTGAGAACATTGCAAAAACGTAAAAAAAACAACTAGTAAAGTGGTATTTCGGTTGTGGCATATTGACACATACCGCACCGTCGATCCCATGGTGATACCTAAACGTAATATCAAGGTTTGAACTTTCTACGATTTCGTTTTGAGCTATGCTGTCCATAACATAAAAACACACACACACACACCAGAACATTCGCTATAAAACCACTTTTTGGGACTCAGGGACCTCAAAACGGATATTTCCGGTGAAAAACTCGATATCGAGAATTTGACACGATACAATACTTCCTCTTACTAGGAGTAAGAGAAAAGTAAACACGTGTTACAATCCTTCCTCTTATAGCGCTGTAAGAGAAAGTAAAAAATATGTTTATAAAAATTAAGCTATTACTATTTATATATTTAGTTAAATTTAGTATGGATTCATCATAATACAGAATGCTGAAACTGGTACTAACTTAACTGGGCCCACTCCGAGCTACCCTTTTGGCATTTTCCTTCTAGAAATGGGTAGGGTGCAATCTCCTGTAATCAGTTCTAAGGCAGGGAACTACCACCTAGTGAGCATTGTAGTCAGTTCTTGGGTGTGTATGTGTGTGTGTGTGTGTGTGTGTGTGTGTGTTTCTGTTTCTATATAGACCAGTTTCCTCTTTCTAATCGCTAAACCCCTTTGGATAGAAAACCTCTTGTGAATGTTGGATTTGTTTCTTCCTATAGAATTGAATTTAATTACATTTCTGTAAGGGCTGGAGAAGTGGGATTTTAAGTTGGTTACGTGTCTTTTATAAGAAAAAAACAAAAAAAAAACAGCAATTTTAGTTAAATTTAAAATGAATGATGAATTGGAAAAATCAAATGCTTTCATTTTTGATATCACTCTTAAAGATCCTTCTCTTGGTGGAAAATATTAATTCATTCCTTTAGATCATTGTATTCCATGCAAGCAATAATAGATATTAATGTAAAATTTAAAAAGTCGTTTCCTTTTTCTTTTTTTTCTTCTTTTTTTTATAAATTCCTTCATATTATTTATCAAGTACTGTCATCACTTATTTTCCCTACATCATGTAAAGAAATTCAATAGAAAGAATTAAAATGATAAAACTGGTAAGAGAAGGTAGAAGGTGAATTAAAATGCGAGAAAAAAGAACGATTAAAGATTTGCCTATAAATAAAAAATTCTTTTGAATATATCATGGATGAGAATATTGGGCCGACGAAATGTTGAGTACACCGGCAACACTCTGAACGGTTAGATGGCCATCTTTATTGGCCCATTGTCTGCCGGCCAAAACGTTCCTCTCGTATGTGCATGAGGCCAGTACTAGTATTATAGTAGAATATCTCCTACTCGCTAAGAAAATATGAAACTGCTCCCTCCAATAATTATAAGATTCGATCATCAAACCATGTCTATTTGCACAAATGATTCAAATCTCTAATTCTCTTCTTTGGTCCGCTGTCCATATGGACTTAATATTCTCCCAGCAACCATTTATTTCATCTCAAATAGGCAAACGGATATAAACACTCTATCTCGATTGCAATATTCTCTAAATATTCAACAGTTAGTTTTCAATAAATACATTCCAATTATTCACTATTAGTACAAATTATTTTAACAAATTTTATGCATTTTATTGTCACTTATCCCTGAATATGAGAAAGTATTGAGATCTTGCTAATTTGCAAAATTGAGTTTCAACGGAAATACGTATTTTGGGAGCCTCTGAGCGAAACACTCTTATGACTAAACCACACTCTTATTGACATATTTAACTAACTGTTTTCTCTAACTACTGTTAGAGAAAGTATTGTGATATGCCAGATTTTTTGAAATTGAGTTTTCCCCCGAAATACGCGTTTTAAGGTCACCTGAGTCCAGAAAAGTGATTTTTAGAAAATGGTCTGTATATATATATATGAGTTTATTTTTGTGTGTGTGTGTGTGTGAAAAGAATGTTTCGAACCTCAAACAAGAACAGTTAAAGTTGCAGGAACCTCAAACTTAGTATTCCGTTAAGGTATTACCACCGCATCAGACACAAAGATTTCGTGCAAAATATTTCAGCTATCATCTAAATAGTATTAATTTAAATTAAATATGTTGTCGAAATCACGAGTTTGAAGAAAATCGGATGATCGGAAGTGCACTTTACATACTGAAAGTAGTTTTTTTTTTTGCATTTTTCTTGAAAACAGCTATAAACGATTTAAGTACGGCTGGAATCTCGTGGAGAAGTATTCGCTCCATTCCTGGCCAGTTGGTCGGCTAGTTCATTACCTTTAATCCCCTTGTGTCCCGGTACCCATATCAGCCGCACTTTGTTGTGCCGGGACAACGCCTCCAGGAAGTCTCTACACCCTCTGACTAGGGAAGAAGTGATTCTGAATTCACTTCTTTCAGTGCAGCCTGGCTGTCCGAGAAGCTGCATATCTCCCTATTCTTAGAGCCCATACGCAAGTTCTCCTCAGCACAGATCTTGATTGCATAGACTTCAGCCTGGAATACCGTGGGTTCACCGAGGGGCCACTCAATGTGCTTACCATCCGGTTTAACTCCCTATATACCAGCCCCAAGTTCGCTGGCCATTTTGGACCCATCCGAACACCAGTATCCCCCAGTCCGGCCTCGTTTTTCCCAATTTTTAGCCCAGTCCGATTTAATTAGAATTAAATATGTTGTCAAAATCCTGAATTTGAAGAAAACTGGATGACCAGAAGTCCAATGTTACTGAATAGCTTGTTCAGGTTTTCCGTTTTTCTCCAAAAAAATGCCGACGGTTTGAAACAATAATAAGAATTGTAAGTGTGAAGAAAATTTGCCATTTAGCAGTAAGAGAAAGTCATACCTGGACTGTTTCATACCGGTATTTTTTTCCTTTGTCATGGATGCAACAAACATAAAAATATATTTAATTTGAACAAAATCAAGAATACGTGACAAATCCCTTGCAAAAGGACATTTCAGGTAGAAGACCACTATTGTCTTTTAGAGTTCATGAACTTGATAGCATTGCCCTACCCTTTCTTCTCACAGGGGAGGAATTGAACGAACAATTAGAAGACATTCCGTCAAGAGAGTTGTAGACACCGAGGAGAACACATCAGTACTGTGCCAGTTTTAAGTTATAACATAAAGAGTTTATTCCAACTAAATTCAGTAAATTAATTAATACTGCTGTTATTGAATAGCATTTAAATATCTTTAAAGAATATATTTAATTTAATCTATCAGCGTTTTCTTAATTATTTCTTATTACTTCTCTCTTAAACATATATACTACAAGCCCTTTTACTAAACCGCTCGTGCTACACACTACCACTACTCTACAACACAACACACCAATAAGATTTCAAAATCAAATTTTACACATTTGTCCTAATATAGAGATGGAATTTACCTACCTAAAAATCTTTGCAAGTAAATAAGTGATTATTTTGTGGCTCAGTAGATTGCACCAAAAACTGTCAACACTAACTCCATTTAATATTTGAAATTTATCGCCACATATTCCGCACAACTAACTAAAATAAATTTTTATTGAAAAAATATTTCAAATAAAAGTGATACTTTTATATCTCTGTGCAGTTAGCACAGCAAATTTAAAGGAAATCGTTACAGACGTATTCAAGAAATCCCCCCCTTCAAAAAACTCAACAATCTATTCTGTAGAGTAGTAGTTTCGGTTTACCGGTTTTCTTCAAATTTCGACTTCTAAAGTAAAGCTTCTAATGTAAGTAAATATTATATACAGGTAGAACAGAATAAATTGCATTGAAGTGGTACTTTAAAGGAATGCTTATCATTACTGCTCCCCCAAAAAACCCCCCAAAAAATCAATTTTCCCGGGAAAATGTTTCAAATAATTGTGATATGAGGGTAGATAGTATGCGAAGTTTATAAATAAAATCTTTGAAGCAGTATCCAGAAAATTGCGAAAAAAAAAAAATTCATTCAAAACGCACTTCTGGTTGATAGATTTTAGCCGAAATGTTCGTCAGATCCAGTGGTAGTACCAAAGCAGAATACCAAGTTTGGGCTTACTGCGATTTTTCATTTACGAGTTATTTTCACTCACTCACACAAACACACATAGCCCTTCCGTTAGAAGACATGAAATTTTGGTCCAAACTCAATTTTTAAAATTTTGACCAGATCGCCAAAAAAAAAAACAAAACAAAAAAAAACGTTGTGTTTATGGAGAAAATTGCAGAGAAAACTTCTGAAAGTATTGAAAAGTTCTTTGGTCCGTACTTCCGATAAACCAATTTGTCTTTAAATTTAGAATTTTGCCTTAATCCTAATTAACATTGCAGATGTCAGAGGCGTATAACCAATTGATAGAAAACTTTAAAAGGGAATCATAACCTTCCCCTCTCCCAAAACACCCCTTAAATGTATTTATTCGTAAAAAAAACTGTTTCAAACAAAAGTGATGTCCTTTATATGTATGGTATCTGCAAGTCTATTGAAACCAGTTGATAAATTTATGGACAAAATTGCAAAATATAAAAATATTATTCAGTGTAGTTAGTTGACTTCCTTCCTGTGAACCGATTTTCTTGACAGTCGTAATGTTGGCATTAATATTACTAGCTAGATAATAAAGTAGTATAAAAAATTGAAATGACACTTTAAAGGTAATCATAATCCCAATCCTCCCTCAAGTCACTCTTAAATGAATTTTTCAGAAACAATTTCTTTAATAAAAAAAAAATCGTTTAAGCCGTTTTCGAGAAAATTGCCAAAAAAAACAACTGAAAAATCTAATCAGTAAAGTGGTACCATTTGGTTGACAAGTTTTGTTCAAAACCTTATTGTCGGGTCCCCTGACTGCTATTAACCTAAATATCAAGTATGAACATTCTGGGAATGTCCTTATATGAGTTATGCTGTCCAGACACACAGACAGAATCGAAAGAAGCACAGGCTAATTTGTAAAAACTACTTTTCTGGTCTCAAGGGACCTCAATACATATATTTCCGGTGAAAACTCAATTTCCAAAATTTGACACGATTATAATACTACCTCATTTACCCAGCAGTCAAGAGAAAGTAAAAATATTTCAAAAATAATGATTGATAATCTAAGCGCCGCGAATGTTTTGTGGTAGCGTATACCGCCAAGCTGCGTTGCATTGCAAGATAGATTAGATAATTAGATTTTATTCTCCGTTTTGGTTATAATGTGCATAATAATTTACAATTCGTTCCTTTCTCATTACCTTAAAATGGTGTTTGTCTTCATGTCCGCATCAAAAAAAAAAAAAAATCTGGTATGAAACACTCACACAACTTTCGCTTACTCCTGTTCTCAAAAAAATTAAAATTAACAAATGTTATAGTTCGTGTACCAAATTTAACGAAATTCGTCGAAAACTGGAAAAGCTGTTCAGTAAAAGCGCACTTCCGGCTTACTAATTTTCTCAAAAACTTGGAATTTTGGCCATCTATTTTTTTCTAATTAATTTTGTTTTGATGGTAGAATTGTATAATCAACTATGATAGCACTTTAGAGGAAAACATAATCCCACCCCTCCCCTAAAAGTGCCCTTAAATGAATTTTCCCAGAGAAATGTATTAAGTAATAGTTGTAGTTCTTTGTATGTGTAGTTTATATATAATGTTTCAAGAAATCGACGGAGCCATGTTTGAGAAAATCACGAAAAAGTGAAAAAATTATTTAGTAAAATCGTAAAGTAAACGCACTTCCGGTCATCAGATTTTTTCAAACTCGGAATTTCTACAACACATCTAATACTATTAACATTATTTAGATAACAGAATTGTCTAATAAACTGAAGCAGCACTCTAGAGGTAACTGTAACTGATGTAAGAAGTTTCATGAAAATCGTTGGAGCCATTTTTGAGAAAATCGCAAAAAAGTAAAAAAACCAATTTGTAAAGTGGTACTTCCGGTTGAGGAATTTTGACAGATAACGTTCTGTCAGATCCCTAAACAGAGTATCAAGTTTGAACATTCTATGGTTTTTCGTTTTTGAGCTATGCTGTTTACTTTCACACACACACATACAGACCATTTGCTAAAAACCACTTTTTTGGACCCAGGGGAACTCGATATCGAAAATTTGACACGATTAAAATACTTCCTCTTACTAGGAGTAAGAGAAAGTAAAAAAGTAGGCATACATACTTCAGTTTTTACTAGCTTGTGATATACCGAACAAAATATCATTTTTGAACAAACAGCGATATTTCTTATAAGAATCTGTCAAATATAAAAGGGATTACTTCTAAATAATAATAATTTCTGTCCCAATTATTCCGATAAAACTTGTTGTTTCAAATTCAATACAGATTGCAATACTTTCTACAGAAATACAAACAAATAGCAGCAGCATTGACAACTTGATATTTGGGTCTAATATGTATAATTTCAATCACTATCATAAGGAGCAGATGTTCTCAAATACGGCGGGGTAATTCTACAAGAAGTCATAGTAGTTTCATTAAACAATCTTTCTTGGGTACTTTTTTTTTTGGTTAGATTTAACCAAACTTTTTTTTCTAAGATTTCTTTGAAACCTTACAAAAAAACTAAAGGAACTTCTTGTTATAGTTAATAAAAAGGTTTCATGTAATAATTATTTTAATTATTTTTTTCCCTTTAAGCGTCTTTGGGCTACTCAGCTAATGTGAAGAGTTGACTGTGAAGAAATGAAAGTAACAAATTTTAATATTTTAGTTAAAAATTCGGAAATTATACCTCAAGGACAAAATAATAATTGTTCTTATAGGTTATTTGGATCTTTTTCTGTTCCAAAATTTATATAACCAATTTAATAAATTGTTTGAATCGAGAATCTTACAGTGATGGAATTTTTAACTAGCTTGGGAAAGCATTATACCCATATAACGTCAAAATTCTTTTAGACAAATTTTTGTGGAAAATGTAAAAGGCAAACTTACTGGAGAGAGAGAGAACACCTAATCAAAATCAAGTGGGGCTGCTCAATTAAATTGAGGTTCTCCAACACACAGCGTACTCATCAATCCGTAAACATAACAACAAAGAAATAAAACGAAAATACCTAGCCATTAAATAGTTAAAATATAATGATGTCATAATGTGATAATAAAATGCAAGTGTAAAGTAATAAACTAATATCTATAGATGACATAAAGTGCATCTACGTCTAAATATAAACATAAAGTTTATCTATAAATATGCTGGGAAATAATGCCCATGGAATACACTAAAATATTCTCCATTAAATGAGCTCTGATGTCTTTAAAGCTAATATTAATCTTGTCGAAAAAGTCCAAGGTAGTCTTAAGCACCACACCTCTGGCACCAAACCGCAAGCAAGCACCTTGTATACCCTGACCCCGAATGATCGTTGAATTTCTCCTTATAGAAGGAGACCCTTTTCTCCTCATCTACTTTCTCGCCCTGTTTCGGATCTTTACTCTCAAAACGGATGGTCGATTCAAAATATTGTCAATAGCATTGTCAAATACTATAATATCTGCGTATCTCGTCGATTCATCTGTATCTACAGCGTATACATAACCTATACATCTGTATCTACAGCGTATCTTCGAGAGTCACATAACCTTTTTTTTCCGTAAGTTCCGTCAAGGCGCGTTTTATACCCTATGGTGGCGTCGTATAACAAGAAGCATGTTCCCAGGACAATTACCAAGTACATGCGCTGGTGTTTCAGGGTCTCTGCCGCATCTACGACAATGGGATCCAACAGCTCCTGCCGACTGTCCGCCAACCCCAGGAACAGCACGAAGTGGGGCAAGTTGATGTTCAGCTTAACAGCATTACTCCCATTCTGAACATGGAAAAAATGCCAAGATAAGTATAGTAAATAAGTTTAACCAAGTTTTGGGACTGTTTCTAAAAAAATTTGAAAAAATCTTATATTTATTTTTTATTTATATATTAATACCAGTATTTCTATAAGAAGTGAATTTATTCAAACCAAAACAAATATAAATAAAATAAATAAATTTCCAACCATCAGCATCATAATATTCTCTACTTTTGTTATAGGAAGCCTTAGTGCTAACAACAAGATGAAAAATGTAAAAAACCTCACTTCCAAGTTATTTATGAACCTTATACTGCGATAGAACATGGAGCCATTGAAATGTTATTGGTGTGATGTTGTAGTGGCTTGAGCGATTTAGTAAAGGACTTGTGAGTATATATGTTTAACAGAGAGAGCGAAGTATTAGAAATAAGTTAAAGATTACCACTGTTTTTCAATAAATATATTATTCTCTAAGTGAATTTAAGTCTTTAATAATAATCACAACTATTATGTTTATAAATCAATTATTTATCTATATTAAATGCAAAGCTCTATAACTGGCACTGATCCCTGAAGAGTTCTCGTTGAATATCTAAAACAGACTGTCCAAAGAATGCCCTCCTTAGCGGGGAATTTTTCTTACAAATCAGTTGGCCAAGTGGCATTGTTATTACCCTAACGGATTCTTGTGCCTTTGTCTCTTTAGCAGCAATGACCTTAAATTTTTAGTACCTGACTCTAAAATACATTATTTTTGCCAAAATTATTTCACTTAAAATTTGACTTGTTAATTTTGTGGATTCTGGTTGATAAATCCCAAACAGCTGGCACCAATGAAGTGGGATTGGTGCGATATGTTGTAGTGTAGTGGTAGCTTGTGTAGCACGAGTGGTTTTGTAAAGGGCTTGTGAGTATATATGTTTAAGAGAGAAGTATTATAAATAATCAAGAAAGCACCACTGTTTTTAAAATAATTATATTATTCTCTAATAGAAATTATTCTTTACAATATCATAATAATATGCTTATAAGTATACTGAAGCTAGCTAGATTGATTTAACTTAAACTGGCACTAATGTTAACTGGTAGAATGACTGATTCAAACTGTCTTGAAAGAATGCCTTTTAATTGTTCGTTCAAATCTTCCCCTGTGAGAAGAAGGGGTAGACAATGCTAACAAGGTTCATGAACTCTAAAAGACAATGGTGGTCTTCTACCTGAATAGTCCCTTTCGCAAGCGAATGTCACATTTTCTTCATAATTTTGATTATTTCAAATTAAATATATTTTTATATTTGTGGCATCCATCACACCATTTAAAGGAGAAAGCATAACCTTGCAGCTAGCCCAGAACATCCAAAAATCCATTCTTCCAGCAAAAGGTGTTGAATAAAAGTGGTAGTTCCGTTGGGTTATAGTTAGTACGTGAAGCTTAAAAAGAAAACGTTGGAGTCGTTTTTGGAGAATCGCAAGAAACTGAAGAAAAAAAATCATTCAATCAAGTTGACGTCCGGTAAAAAAAATATATATTTCTGATCTAATCGTGGTAACATAAACGAATTATCAAGTTTGTTACGTTTGTGCTTCCAGCGCGACTTTTGTTGTATAGGTATTTAGTACAGATCTTCCGCTAAATATATTTTTCGTACTCCAAGCATTCAAAATAAGACTCAAAATGTAAGGAATGGAAAGCCTTCTCTTTAAAGAATTGTAGATTGTAGATTGTTGTAAGGGATTATTGCACTGCGACCTGAAAGATCTATTGTGCCTCCCGGAGCCTTCTCAGTACACTGCCGGCCTCCAATCAATGTTCTCTCGCTACAGATAACACTGCCTACCGCCGACAGTGAGCTGTAGAGAGGCTCCTAGGAAGAAAAAATCTAAAGTCAGCATGCTGGATTTGAACCCGGGACCTTTGCGTTGCTAATCTAACGCGCTACCATTGAGCTAATCCCTTCCTTCTCTCTTGACTTAGGCCACTTTCTAGGAACGGAGTTCCCTAGTTTGTGTACTATATTTGTCCTTGTCGTAAGAGTAGAGTGTATGTAGTTTAATTATGTTGTGTACTGTTCTGGCGAAAGTAATTATAATCAATATAATAAAATGAAAATAAAATAAATAAATAAATTATAATAAATAATCAAAATAAAAAATGAAAAAAATAACTATCAATTTTAAACGATCGCATGAAATTTGAGGAAATGTACAGCCGTAGAAGGTATGAGTAGCAGAAACAATTAAGTTGAAGCAAATTCTCTACATGAACTTGATAACTTTAATCTGACGATGGATGAATATCCGAAACCGATCAGAAATATTACTTACGACGGACAAAATACCAGATATTACAGTATATTTTATTATATATATTATTTATTTATTTATTTTTTTAACAAAGTCCCACTACCATTGTACCAGAGCTCGCGCTCATCCCAGCTAGCAAACTATTCATCTATCGCGATATACGAGTACTTTCTTAGTAACAGAACTGCTTCTATATAATACTAATAATGCTTTATTAAGGTGCTTATAAACAAATACAATGTAAAAATATGAAGCTTAATGGCGTAACACCGACTGCCAGAGTTTACCGCATTTGATTAAATTTTAAAACATAAATTGTGTTGAAGAAAAGGAAGAAAGAAATTGGCCACAAAAGAAAAATTACAATAAAAAAGAAGAATAAATGATACAACATTTAGGGTGGGGGTATTGCAGCGATTTTTCATTTTTGAGTTTTTTTTTGTTATTCAACTCATTCAAAAAATACATATAAACACACACACGCATACACGAACAAACTTATAACATACACACATATCCATAACAGACCATTTGTTAAAATATATTTTTGCATTTTAATAATGTTTCAAAACATGATTTCCGGTGAAGATTCAACTTCGAAAATTAAAAACGATCGCAATACTTCCACTAACAACCGCAAAAGAAAGTAAATAAAAAAAAAAAATCTGGTGTGAAACACTCACACAACTTTCCCTTACTCCAGTTCTCAAAATTATAATTGGCAAACTTTATAGTTAGTGTACCAAATTTAATGAAATTCCTCGAAAACTGAAAAAAACTGTTCAGTAAAAGCGCACTTCCAATTTACTAATTTTCTTGATACGCGAAATTTTGGCTATCTACTTATTTCTAATTAATTTTGTTTGGATGATAGAATTGTATAATCAACTATGATACCAATTTAGAGTAAAACATAACCCCAACCCCTCCCTTAAAAGTGCCCTTAAATGAATTTTCTCAGAGAAATGTTATAAATAAAAGTTGTAGATCATTGTATGTGTAGTTTATATATAATGTTTCAAGAAAATCAATGGAACTATTTTTGTGAAAATCGCCAAAAAGTGAAAAAATAACTAAGTAAGGTGGTAAAGTCAACGCACTTCCGGTCATCCGATTTTTTTTTTCAAACTCGGAATTTCCACCACACATTTAATTCTAATTAACATTATTTCGATGAAAGAATTGTATAATAAACTGAAAAAGCACTTTATAGGAAAATCTAACCCCACATCTCACTCCAAAAGTGCCCTTAAATGATTTTCCCCAGAGAATTTTTTTAAATAAAAGTTGTAGATCATTGTATGTATAGTTGATATACAATGTTTGAAGAAAATCATCGAAGCTATTATCGAGAAAAACGCAAAAAAGTAAAAAAAAAAAAAATTGTAAAGTGGTACTTCCGGTTGAGCAATTTTGACAGATAACCTACTCTCTCCTCCCATGGTGATACCTAAACGGAATATCATGTTTGAAATTTCTACGGTTTTTTTGTTTTTGAGCTATGCTTTTCACACACGCACACCCACAGACCATTTTTCTAAAAACCACTTTTTTGGACTCAGGGGACCTCAAAACGGATATGTCCGATGAAAACTAAATATCGAAAATTTGACACGATTAAAATATTTGCTCGTACTAGGAGTAAGAGAAAGTAATATAAGTAAATTATTATTATCCTAATTATTTAATTAATTTTAATTTTATGTAAATATTTTATATATGTACGTTATTACATGTTTGTACTAAAATAAATATAATTAATTGGCATTTCTACGGACAGTTTTATTATACCGTATAACAAGAGTTAAGAATTTCTTTTTAATCTGATAGCCAACTTGTTAAGGTTTATTGTTATACAAATGTTTAAATAAAGTTAAAATCTTGATATAAACATTTTTAATATAGTAGGTGTTGTACAGAACTACTCTGGCTAATATACCATTTACATAATGTAAAATATCATGTCATAATGATTTATGCATTTTAAACATTAGATATTAGGGTCAATATCAGATAGTAGAATTTTACAGGTAACAAAACTTCGATTAGCCTTCTAATCCGATTGTTTCCTGCTCTTCCTAACAATGACAAACGATCGTTTCCTTGCAAGAAGGTTAGGGTTAAGAAGGTTGAAAAAGAATAAGAAAAAGAAGATAAAAGTTAAAAAAGAAAATAAAAAGATTCTCCCTCTGGAAATAGTTTGGAGTACATCCTGGATGTAATCCTGCTGGGAGCTGGTAAAGTAAAGAGGCTAGATTTCTACCTCTACTACTGTTTGGTCGTCGTTACATAGGCGATACAGCCCTCTGTTACTCACCCACTGTTTTACTGGACGACATCGCATTTAATGGATGGCAGGACGACGTGCCAGCATCTATTTTTATTTGTTACCCATCCCTTTCAAGTCCCTTTAAGCATTAACGTTGCTACACAAATATATAAAACTTTAGTATTTATATTTATCTTAGTATTCCTGATCAATAGAAAAGTGTAGAACGCATAGCTAAGAAAGTTTTCAGACTGTCATTTATTTTACTTACACGCTGCTGTTATTTACATATACCCTCTCTCTAAATAACAAGCTAGACACTGCATATTATCTATGTAGATTTAAAGCCTCCTTATTTAATCTCTTTTATTTATGTTTGACTATACACACTATATATATATATATATTATAGTGTACGATTTGTTATTTATAATATTTATATTATTCGAGGGATTTTATTAAACAAAATGCAATGCAAACTTCTTCTAATAAACAAATAGATCACAACTTTGATTTTCTTTCATTAACAACTTCTGTTCTCATTAATATTATATAGAAGTAAGCATGCGAGGTTTGTGAGCAATGAGAAAACGAAGGAATTGGCCTGAGAAGAATGAATACTCCTTTCATGAGTCCGGAAACTTCTTGTGGTATTCCCAGTGACAAAATCAGTTTTTTACGTTCGAAGCCATTCAAAGGACTGATGGGGAAATACCACTAGCCAGGAGAAGTAGCGAGTCTATCAGACAACTTCATGCTTAGGGTAAACTTAACCCTAATGCTTAGGGTAGCTCAATCAGAATCGCGTAGCCTTCAGGATTGGGGTGAGTCTGTTGACTGCGCACTGCCGGGCTAGGAAGCATCTGCGCTTTTTGGGCCTGGTCATTAGTGGTCATTGCAGGCCTCGCTTGTTCGAGGAAGAAACACTATTCCATGTCCTCTGCTATCGCGATAGCCTGGCAAGATTCCACCAACTGGGCGACGAATCGTTCGCGGCGAAGGAGTATAGGAACATACGTCTCAGGGGCTTTGCAGCCTACTTGTGAGCACCAGACTTGTGTATATGAACCGAGGGTTTTCATATTAGTTCCTTTTAGATCGCGGTGATTGTGGTCGTTGGGACCATTTCTCTTTTCGTTATTGTATTTTATTTTGATACATCATTAATTCACTTCTTTATTAAGATGAAACACATTACAAAGTTAACATCACTTCTTTATTAACATCCAAACACAAACCGACTAAATCTCCAATAAACCAAAAGACGATTGAATATGTGGATGGATCCGCAATGCTGGCTAACATCTGGAATTTTATCCGTCGTAGCATACATATTTATTTCCTTCCTGACCGGTTTCGGACTTTTCATCATCGTCAGAGCAAATTCACCAATTCCGTGTAAGAGTTTCACTCAAGTATGTTTTCCGTTACTGGTACTCACACTTGTTGGTTTTGGATGAATCCCGAAACCGGTCAGGAAGGATATAAATATGCTGCTACGACGGGATAAATACCAGACAAAAGACGATTCTTAGCGAATTTAATATATAGTATTAATATTATATTATAATATTATTAATTATTAATATTATAATATTAATATTATATTTAATATTAATATAAGTACTATTATGAGGGCTATCTGGCAGGACTATTATAACTTTCTCTAATTCTAAATGATGGCCATCTTCTACTAAATTCGGTCAGATTTGGCTACTTTTCCAGATTCTATATCAGAATTCATTCCAAATCTTTTAATAAAATATTGAAAATTTTTTACTTCTTTCCTGAGTGACATATAATAGATTTCATTTATTCTTTGTACTTTCTTGCTTTGTAATGAATCTTCCTTTATTTCCTTTTACGCACGATAATTTCTACATTTTTACTTTTTTACCTTCCTTTCTTTTACCTTCATCTCTTCAGTCAAATAAATTAAATCTGTTACATTAAACATAAATATGACATTTTAAATTTCATAAATTTATCTTTTCCAGGTTTTCAAAAGTTCGTATTTCACTAATATCATCATTATAATTTTGAATTTCATCCTTGCTAATTCTTCTATATCCATTGAGGATTTATTTGTTCTTTATCAGCAGTTCTTTGGGACATCTTTGAAATCCTTATTTCTTTGATGTATGTACTTGATAAAAGAACGAGCAAAGTGATTTTATCCACTGGATTTTCATGATTTAACACTGCTTTTCAAGAAATCCAGAAAGTGGGTAAACTTTCGAAAAATAAATGAGTGTAGAACAAGGAAAAAAACTCTGAAAAATTAAAAAAAAATTATTTTCACTCGAAATACCTGGTCCCGTGTCTGAATGTGAAAGGAAATGTTTTGTCAAGATATATACATATAAATATAATGTCGGCCTATCACTTTTATGTGCTCTGTTTCACTAGGAAAATTGATTTCAGGCACGTTGGAGAGATACGATTTTAGCCTACCTCAAAACTTCGATTACATAAATGTACGGCTTCTTCAGCTCTTTAAAATTAAGGGAAGTTTCAGTAAAGATTTCAGTAAAGAAGATGCCATGAAAATTTCAGTTTTCAAGAGAATTGAATAAATAGATTTTAGGAATTGCAGTTGAGTACACTTTACATATTACTTGTATCTTAATTCCCTCACTGTATTTTGTAAAACACTACATATTTATTTATTTTTAATTTAGACAAAAAAAAAAAAATCCTAAATAGAACACTAACATAAAAAAAATTTGAATAAGTCACTGATCGAAAAAAAAGATCGAAATTAAAAAGGAAAGTAGTTTATATTTTAATAGTTGTAAAAGATATAAATCTTAATATTGAATGGTGTTGGAATTATTTCTTCTTAAAGAAAACTTCTGTATGTAAGATTTGATTTATATTTAGAGATTTCCTATGTATATTGCACTAACATTCAACCTTAAGTCTTAAAGGGTCTAGAAACTTTTGTTTTATTGTCATGAAAGATTTATATTGTTTCATTATATATTTATGTAAGAAAATATTATTAATAAGTTGGCAAATGAATTATTGTTTCATTAAGAGTATTGAAATATTTTATTAATTGTTTTAGGAATAATTTTAACTTCTTCTTTTTCAAGATCTGGGAGGAAAGAATTAAAATATTAAAAAAAACAATGATAATCTAATGAAACTTAAACAATAACTTCGTAAATTATAATAAATAATCAAAATAAAAAATGAAAAAAATAACTATCAATTTTAGGCGGTCGTATGAAATTTGAGGAAATGTACAGCCGTAGAAGGTATATGAGTAACAGAAACAATTAAGTTGAAGCAAATTCTCTATATGAACTTGATAACTTTAATCTTCAACTTCTTGATAACTAGATCAACTTTGACGATGGATGAAAATCCAAAACCGGTCAGGAATATTAGAAATATGCATGCTACGACGGATAAAATAACAGATATTACAGTATATTTTATTATATATAAAATTTATTTATTTATTTTTTTTACAAAGACTCACTACTGGTTGTACCTGAGCCTGGCGTTCATCCCAGCCCGCAAAGTGTTCAACTATCTCGATAAACTTTCTTAGAAACAGAACTGCTTCTATATAATAATAAAAATGTCTTATTAAAGTATTTACAAAAAAAAATATATAAAAAATAAAAAGCTTAAGGCATAACGGCGTAACTGCTAGAGTTTATCTCATTTGATTAAATTTTAAAACATAAATTCTATTGAAGAAAAGGAAGGACAAAATTAGCCACAAAAGAAAAATTCCAATGAAAAATAAGAATAAATGATATAACTCTTAGGATTGGAAATAACTACAAATATTACAGAATATAATACAAAAAGAAAAAAATGATATTATTATACAAAAAATGAAAAGAACATCATAGATTAAAAAAAAAAAAAAATTATAGCTGGAATTATAAATATACAAATTTATGAAACACAGTTACGTTAGTTTTAGGTCACTTTTTTTGTAATTTTCTTCGAAAAGAGCTTAAACGATTTTCTCTGTTTAAAACTTAATATACAATATTTGAGACTTCCTTAGGAACAGAATTTATTCTATACACACATAAATATGTAAATAAACGAGGGAGGTGCAGACAAAAATGCGATATATTAGTTTAGTATATATTTATTGTATGTATATTGTAGCTTATATTTTTATTTTGTATATATATATATATTCTGAGGAATAACCTTTGGTGCAACAGCCAATGAAGAGCCAAAACCTACGAACAAGATCTGTCACTTTGTAAATAACTTTATTAAAAAGAGCAACAGAAAATTGTTTGAGTTTCACTCCAGATGTTTTTTTATTATGTCTCGTCTACATCTGAGTTCATGAATGACACCTGAGCTTACTCAGTGCATGACGGATATTTTCTTGTTACAGGCAACACTATTATCACCAGACAGTGACATGTAGAGGCTCTTGGACGAGAAAATGTAAGAGTAGCACTACTAGACTCGAACTAGGGACCTCTGCGTTCCAAGCCCGGTGTGCTAACACCAAACTAAGTATTTTTTACTAAAGCAACCACTCCCACTTTGCAGAAACTTTAATCATTGTATACTATCTTATATTTAATAATATTTAATAACGCACCTGCACAATATTTTATTAATTAATGAAACTTATCAGTAAAATATTTGTATTTTTTTCAATGTATTATGAAGAATATCAAATTTTTGTTGATAGCAAACCTGAACGTATGTGTTTGCCTGTAGCGTTGCTAATTGTCGTAAAGTTCTGCATTACCATTGCGGAGTGGACGGAATCATTAAAAGTCACGGAATTGCAATAAGAAAAATGAAAGTGGGCGAAAACCGCCAGGTTGGTTTATTGACTTCCCCAGTCAATTCAGTGTTGAATAATTAAAACAGAATAAGAAAAAGTAAAAATCTATTATGCAACACTCAAACGACTAATTATTCTTATAGTTCTAATCGGGAAGATTTTCTTAGAAGTTGATTTTTTTGTATATATTATATACAAGAATACCTGCCCGCAAGGGGTATCTGTTGCATGCAGTTACTTGGGGAGTAACGACCCCACGGGTTACCACAGCTCAGTACTCCTTGCACTTCGGCAGGACAGTACACAATACCCTTAAACTACATACACAACTCTTTAAAGACACGGACAAATACAGTACACATACTAGGGTCTCCGTCCCTAGTTAAATGGCGAAAGCCAAGGGAGAAGGAAGCGATAAGCTCAGTGGTAGCGCGCTGGACTAGCAACGCGAAGGTCCCGGTTTCGATTCCAGCATGCTGCCCTTACATTTTCTCTTCCTAACAGCCTCTAGATCTTACTGTCGATGATGGGCAGTGTTGTCTGTAGCTATAGAACACTGCTTGGAGGCCGGCAGTGCAATGGAGAAGGCTCCGGGCGCACAATAGATCTTTCAGGTCGCATTGCAATAATCCCCTGCAACAATCTACAATATACAAGAACATTCGGGACTATTCGCTGAAGCCATTTTTTTGAGGAAATCTCAAAACTTCGTCTTTTCGGTGGTAATTCAATTATGAAAATTTGACAAGAATGCAACGGGCTTTTCTTGCAGCAATAGGTGAAATTAAAACATGCATAAGAGATCTCATATAATTCGTTCGTCGGTTCTCGGAAATGTTCAAGTAATTGGTATTCTTGAATGGAGAATAAATTTAATGCGGTTGCTGTAAATTATTTTATTCACACTGTTTAAGAAATAGAAACTATTGTCCTTATCATTTAGCGAAGTTTTGTTAAAAATTCTAAATTTTTTTATATCATCAGCTTATTGCTTCACAGTTATTTGATTCATTAATTAAATAACTATAGCTCGACAACTTAGTTCTGGCACCCAAACGGCTGTTAAGTGCGCCCATTCTAGTAACTGTGACGTCATTTGACTCCGCCCACAGGTTTCACAAACTAAGCTGCCCATTCTATACATCAGTTATTTTGTTTTGTATTATATTTAAATTTTTTTATATATTTTTAAGAAAACTTAACAATCTCAAATGTTAATGTTAAAAGGCTTCTTATTTATTTCCTCTAGATTTTATGAATTTTATAATTGCCGAAAGAAATAATATTCTTCAAAAAAAAAGATATATTTTAGCTAAAGCAAAAACTATTATTCGCATAAAGTAGAAAATTATTATTTTTTTACAAAGACGCATCAGCCAATATTTCTATAATTACTATTTCCATATAAAAATCTGTAAGAAATATCAGTTTAGGATTCCATTTTTCTCAAAACATATGTTTCTAGTGAAAATTTGCTTTCAGCAACCGGAATAACAATAATGGACAGTAATGCTTATAAAAATCAACATTTTCTGCTTTATTCAAGTATTCGAAGTTATAGGCACTTAAATATGAATGATCGATGGTGCATTTCCCGAATTCTTATAAGGTACGATGTACAATAAAAAAAGAATCGAAATAAGTACAATTATTAATTATTTATTAAAAAAAAAAAAAATAAATAAATAAAGTAAATAAAGTTATCATAATAAACAGGAGGGGAAGAATGTTAAGAAAAAAAAATGAAAGAGAACTAGTTCAAACAAAATAATGATTTGCATCGTTATTTCTGTTTATTACATTTTGACAGTGATAGATGTGATTTGATAAATGATACAAAATTAAAGTTTTAGTTTAAGGAAATGAAGGAATCCATTTGATTGGACACAATTATCTCTTAATAACTTCCCTTCTAAATACAAACAGATCATATCTCCAGTGTTCAGAGGATATATATCTAATATGGATAACATTAGGAAACGACTTCTGTTACATTTTATTTTTTATTACATACTAAATTAACATGTTCCTTTGTTATAGTTTTTTTTTTTAATGGCATGAAAATTGCCCATGCCGTTTAGATTAATGACTATGAAGATAGTACTACTATACTAAATGTACTATCAATTTAGATTCAATTTAGATAAAATTATTATTGATATTTTGTTTTATTAAACTAAAAAATATAGTTTATATATTATAATCAAAATAACTATATTAAAACGGTGCTACACAAAGATATTTATTTCACTCTTAAACTTCAATATTATATTTGATATTTGACTTGATTGTGTGGATTCCGCCTTTTTTTTATCCATTCAAACAGTATATTATATTATAAATTATACTTTTTAAAAAGAATATAACTTGTCCTAGAGAATAATTTGCAATTGGTATTTTTAAGTGAGGTTTTAATCAAAAACTAGGCCAGAAAAGAAATGCGCTGAGAACCCCGTTTATCCTTCACAGAGGGTAGACAAGATCGTTCACATTTATTGCCTACAGTTGCTTGGTTTCCATCTTTGGATGTTTTCCAAAACAGCTCCTTTCAGTGTTCATTTAGTTTATCTTTAGCTTTCAGGTATTTTCTTTATAAATGACTGCAAAATGTTTTATTTAAATTAAAAAAAAAAAGCTAAATATTTTATTTTACTCAAGCTTCTAGAATTTGCCGTATGAATCCTCGCTCTCCAGCTACTTTTATCCAGGCAGGCTATAGCCTCCTGAATATCCCCAGATCCCAGTTCTACTAAATGATGGTTGCCATTCCAAACATAACTTGGGCCCTCTATTCTTTTCCATTCTTAAAATTTGTCCATACCATGTAAGAGTCCTTCGGTTTTTGAGTACTATAATGTTGTACTTCACATCAATGAGCTCCCTAATCCTTTCTGTCCTTACAAGTTATACTTTCAAGCTCGGTACAAATATTTGACAATAATCTATTTCGACAGCTTTCAGCTGCTTAACCTGCAGCTATCTCACTTCTATAAAACAGTATACTGCCTCACTATGAATATGTAGTCTGTTTTTCTTCTCCCCCTGAATTGACATACATATGTGGGTTCCATAATACCTAGTTTATTATACGTATGTTTTGCTTCCATTTTAACAGTGGATATCTATATATTTATCTGTAAAGCTATCACTCCGAAATGTGGACCTCAAGCATTTTTGAGGCTTTCCACCCAAACATATGCTTTTCACTTTTTTCTTTATCGTTCCATCTGGGAAATGGAGGTCACCTGACCTAGCTGATACTCCTGCTGCCAGATACTTTGCTTTGCCGAAACTGACTTCTAATAGCCAACAGATGTATTCCTTCGTAATGTAGTTTTTTACCACATACACTACCTCGCCCCTTGGCAATTACCACCTGGTCATCTGCGAACTGTAAGGTTGACAGAAATCTAATTGGTATTCACATTTCGGTCACTCCTCTTTACGGCCACTATGGCAATATCTTTCGTCAGAGAACATTGTCCATCTTTGAACTGTGAGCTATAGAGGTTCCTAGGAACAGAAAATCTAACGCTGCAGGGACAGAACAGATAATTTTTCAAGTTGTGCACTAAACCCTAAAATCTAATCTAATGTAATTGCCTTTATAGTTTCTTTTTCTAGGACCCTCTTACTAGCTCACTGCCTAGTTGTCTGTGTAATGACATGGCAGGGTCATAGCAATGTCAAACTTTCACAACACATAACAAAGAAAGAATAATTTATAACTAGTGGCCTAGCCGGCTGCTGTCTTCAAGACAAGGCCGCGGCCAAACAAACAAAACCAAGGGTCAATACTTTACATCAAAGCAAGCAACCGCTAAGGCTGGCCACTGACCTAAATCACTGGTCAGCGAAATAACCAAGGTCGCACAAGGTTGCACACTAGAACAGATGTCTTGGTGTGGGTGTTGCTAACACTAATATATAAACTTCGCCCCATTGGAGGAGGGGATGATTATATGATTATACTTCAGTACGTGTTCAAGATTATTACACGAGCAGCAGTTTCCGCGTCCCTATACAGGTTGTATTTATACTTATTTCCTTAGTTGTGCATTTTGTTCATTTATTTTAATCATTCTAAATTATTAGTTATTTATCTCCTATATATTTCTAAGTATTTCTTGTTAATAGTTACCATTACTCACGTTTAAATTATTGTACAAATATAGTCTATTTTTATAAATTCCAAAAATCGAGCACTAACTTCCAAAAGTCTCTAAATTAACTTCCGCCCTCTTCAAGACATCTACTACATACCTCAGGAATCACAATAAACGATTCCACTACATCTGTTAATCTAATTAATGGTAGTAGAAAATGTGATCAACGTAAATGAAGGCACAAACTCTCGTTGCACAGAAATTTATATTTTGACGATATACTGGGAAAGCAGAAGGAAATATAAAGACGATACAAAGGAAGTATGTGAAAAGAGAGTGACCGAGCGAAGAATATTTCTATAGGTAGCGTGACGTAGAATTATTACGTTTGCTGATGTGAGTAGCTTGCAGTGCAAGCTGGTACTTACTGATCATTACATTCAATTTTTACTTTCACTTGTAGCTGGGAAGAGGAGAAGTATTGGCGATTGTGTCAAACTTAATAAATCGAATTAAAAAAAAAAAAATGTTTTTCAGATTTGGGTACATCACCATGGGATACGATAGGAAACTAAATCGAAATTTAGGGAAGCCTTCCCTAAAGTCAGGATATTTGATTAATCTTTCTCTTGCCTACTGTCCGAGATAATTAAATATTTTCTAAAATTCCGAGTTTAATTGAAGAAAATATTCTATAGTAGCTATTTTAATTAGAATGTAGGTTAAAGTTACTGAATTTTTCCATCTCTTGAAAAAAAAACAAAACAATTGTCTCAAGACTTGCAAAAAAGGTTCCCATCCATACTGATTTTTATAGACACTACAATCCATTGTAGTTTGTAGCTTTGGCCAGATGCAAAGAGAGGGGATATTGTTATTTGTACGTAAATTTTATGCATGCATGTAGTATACGTCTTTGTGTGAGTATATTGAACCAATGAAGTTGTATCTACTGGAAAGTGCAATTGGCCACAAGTTCCCTCTTATTTAATAATGCAGAAAGTCCGGCCTCCAATCCTGATCCACAATTCCTATTCCTCCCCTTCATTGTCACTTTCAAATCCTGGGTCATCTGATTTTTTCAAACGTTTGTAGGTGTATCTTCCCAATTGAAACACTTCCAGTCTCCTTTAACTAACTGCCTCACAGATCAAATTGAATGCCCCCACAAAGTTTTATCTATTTATTTTTACTACTTTATTTGAAAGTATTGCAAATTTATTTGGAATACTTGCTTACTTATTACTTTGTTGTTTCTGAATAATTTTATTAGAGAAGTAGCACTGCCAATCGAAACTAGTTTCAGGGCAAACACAACAGCTATGTTCACTGGATTTTAATGTAATTAGCAATGATCGATCATAATGGAAAAGCAGGAACAGCTATACTAATTAATAAAAGTACTATAAGGAAATTAAAAATTTATATAAAATCAGTGCATCGATATGTGTTCTTTTTCACTGGTAGATAGTAATAATTCATTAGTAATTACTTCCGTAAACTACAGTCTATAAAACCTCGTATAATGATAATATGCAATACAAACTGCAATTAATATCACTGTTTGTTCATCTGAATTGGCAACCCACATGAAATGGGTCCTTCTAAACGATAGGATGGGATCTAACCATATTCCTAATAAAGTTACGAAGAAATTTGGTGAGGATCCGTCAAGAAAGAAACATTTAATTATGCCGACGTTTCGACAGAGTTACTAGTTACTTTTAATTTTCTTTTTTATGTTTCTGCAATGTAACAAATGTGTATGTTTCTGAAAATTCTTGCTCCACATCTTCACGACTATCTGTATATTAAAGCCTTAACAAAGACAGGTAACTCTGTCGAAAAGTTGGCATAATTGAATGTTTCTTTCTTGACCGATACTCACCAAATTTCTTCATAACATAATTCATTAACGGTCAACAAATACTTTTATATTCCTAGTAAAATAAAACATATTTTAAATGTATAATTACACAAAGTTTTCGAGTATGGAAATTAAAAAAAGTAGATTGGAAATTATTACAAGAGATTCTCCTTGACTAAATTCTGTAAATAATGATTATTTGATTATTATTCATTAATCAGTTTATCGATTCCCATAATTGAAGAAAATATTATTTGCAAAATAGTGTTAATGGAATTATAAGTATAAGGCAAGTGCAGATAATTGTAACCGTGCCTTGTTGTAATATCATTGTTTGTTCATCTCTGTATAAAATCAATGTATCACAGTTTGTTCATAAACTATATAAAAGAGAATCCCTCATTAGAAAACTTCCTCGAATATATAAGAAACAAACGGTCTCACCAAGAA
Source organism: Triatoma infestans (assembly GCA_011037195.1). Lineage (NCBI taxonomy): Eukaryota > Metazoa > Arthropoda > Insecta > Hemiptera > Reduviidae > Triatoma > Triatoma infestans. The sequence continues at coordinate 27,660 of JAAEAF010005301.1, read as the reverse complement.
AACTATTTATAAAACTAAAAAGGAACATTTGAGACAATTTTGTTGTAAATTAAAAGAAACACATTCTAGTAACTTATAAAAGGATCAAAATCAAATTTTTGTCAACTAGTAACATATCTTTGAAACCAGATACCTGGATTAAAGAATTTATGAACATTTTGGCACCCTTTCATACAAAATATTATAAATTTATACTCCTTCTACCGATACTGATAAAATCATTTTTAATGACATAACTTAAAAATCCAATTACGAAAACCTTCCAATATTGTTCCCGGGATAGATCAAACCAATAACCCATGAAGTATAACAATAATATAAATAAATATATGTGAAAACCTTTTATTAATTTATATTCTTTTAGTAACAAATATTGATTATTGATTTCAAACAATATCGTTATTGTATGCTCTGAAACCAGCTCACAGAAGGATCGGCAGTGTAAGCCAGTGGTGTACTTTACTGAACACATTTTTAATTTCCCTTTCCTATTAAAAGAAAGTATTGGCAATCGTGTCAAGTTTTCGATATCGAATTTTAATGGAAACATTCGTTTTGAGGTCCTCTGAGTCCAAAAAATTTCTATTATTTCCATTATTATTTGAGGAAATAAACAACTTTATTTGTAAATCAGTTTCGGTGTACTGCAATAAATTTTGCCCTTCATTAATAACTAATTCAAATAAACATCCTTTTATGGCAGTGGATTCAGTGGATACTTGGTATATAATAGAAGAATGATTAGGTCTCTGGCTGCTATTTTCCTCTTCTGCCTGCTTCTTCATTCCCTTCCAATCCTACAAAAGATATATCCCAGTCCACTATAATTTTCACTTCTACCTTAATAAGTTCCTTAATTGCTCCCCTAATACTTTCTCCAATTCGTGGTTCACTGTATTCCTTCTTAATCATATCTATCGAGGCTACGTTTCCATGTTTTGGTGTGTCTAATATTATTTTTTGGATGAACTTACCATATTGGGTGTTGTAGAGGAACGCTTGCCAGAGCGATCATTTTCACATACAGAGACTTGAATATTGGAGAAGGTTACACATTGTTATCTGCCTATAAAATAATGCTTTCTGTTTTATTTCTTCACCCAAGACCGGCCATTTCTTATCAGGCCAGGTTATTATGCTGACACCATTTGATCGCTTTCAGAATCGCTAAATGTTCTGTCTGATTATTTGTGCAATAAAACTCTAATCTATATTTTCTAACATATATTTCCTAATTTCTATAATAAAAGATAATGGCACATCCGGTCATCTGAATTGTATCATCTCCATAACCTCGTGAAATATAGGATTGTATTTTTATTTCTAATGGTTACTTTTAATTTTAATGATTATCGTGGTTTTAAGAAGATTTAAGTAATAGAATTATAGTATCAAGGTATTTATTAGTAATGCTCTAAGACGGACACTTATACTTAAAAAATGATTTTCACAAGAGTGCGAATAAAACTGTTTGTACAAATAATGAACTATTGCGTTTTACACTGAAGAAGTACAAAGTAATAATCTCTCTTTCTTAAGCAAAAATTGAAATTTGGATCCATCTCTGGACCAATATTACATTAAAATATTAGCTCTAGCTAAAATTCAAATTTATAATTTATAATTTGATATAAATCAATAATTTCGTAATTTGTTCAAACAATTATGAGCTCTAAAAATTATACACAAAATAATAAATATTAATTACGACCGAAATAAATGAAAAAAAGTAAATCCCATACATCAATAATAGTATAATTGAATTTATCTATATATAATAAAGCCATTCTTTATAGACAAACCGCCATATAATCCTGTTATTAGATGGATGACCAACAAGCGAAATGAGACTCTTTATTTACCCTTGGGTTTCAACTGCGACTCAATGGTCATAAATATATTGCAGACCACAACGGGAATTGTGTGACTCATCTTGGTTGTGCAGGACATTAAGTTAAATAAATAATACGCACTTAAGTTTAGAGAAACTAGATATTATATATATATATATATATATATTTTATAGCAATATTTAGAGATTATTATAGCTTGTGGAAAAATATTCTCCCTATATCTCTTGTGTATAGTGCAGCCTCTCCTCTCATGTGGTGCTCGAAATCGAATGGACATAGTGAAAACATTTTTTTTCTTCGAATATTGGTGAAATCAGGCATTTCTTCTTTAAACTTCCTTCCCGACATGCACGATCTTTTAGATTCATTATTATCCAGTAAAAAACACAAGAATTGACTATAATAAATGCACTTTTTAACTAGGGCATAATGAAATTTTAAGGTGAGATAATTAATAAATTAGAGAGGTACCTTACTGGACTATAATTAAATATTCGTTTTCAATTTATTACTCAGGACTTAATAATATAAAGATAGAATTATAAATTTGGGAGTTTAATATACATTTTTTTGTTAAAATTTCTAATAACTAAGTTTTCCCTAGTTTATTTATAACATAACTTAAATAAAACCTACCTTCAAATACATCTACTTTTTATATACTCTCATATAAAAGTTGTTCGCTTAGTACTATACTTACTTTGAGAAAATATTAATACACTTGAAATGAATTCTAGTCAACATCATAGGAGAAATAAAATGTTCTGGATAAGGGTGAGTATAGACCAAGTCATGTAGTATTCGAGACTTTTAAAATCCAACCACCCTTTCTAGGCACTTCCCTCAACTTTAAGAATTCAAAATATCACGGCTACATGGCAATATATATTTGGACCACGTAGGCACGTGAGAGTATACACATGTGTAGAACCAAATAGGGGCACTTTTGCAGACACGTTGTCAATATTTGATGCTATGAAAAGTCCACCCAACTTACACACATACGCGGACGCACACACACACACACACACACACAACAAAACACGACGTCCACCACACTAACTTCTCTACTAAGCTTCAATCTAGAATTTTCTCGTGTCCAAAAGTGCTGGAGATTCTTAACATAGTGATACAGTTGAGCAAGCAGGATATGGATTTGTCCACAATTTTGCTTCCTTTTTTGTGTGTGGGTCTGTCTTCACTGAATACTGAGTTATCTAAAGAATATTTACACAATTGATATTTGACACTGTTAATTATTTTTATACTACTTTTCTTTAATTTTTCAAATAACTGCGGTGAAATGTGATATTCGATCAATAAAAGTTTCTAGTTATTGAAGAATAATTTTGAATTGTTAGATTCTCAAATAATGCTTTTGTGCTTTTGTTAAGTACTTGGATTTTTTTTTTAAAGTTAAGCTTTTTTAAATACCCAGAATTTTTACTTTCTCTTACTCTTATATTATTATTACCATGGCACTACAGTCCGAAATGGACCAGGGCCTCATTAACAATTTTCTGCTATTCGGCTCTGTCAGCCGCTTCTCTTCTCCATCTTCTTACACCCAGTGCGGAGAGGTCTTCCTGTACATCGTCGAGCCATCTCTTACGAGGTCTACCCATCTTTCTTGCACCTCCTGGATTCCCATGCAGGAGTCTTTTCGGAAGGCGCTCCTCTTTCATCCTCTCGACATGACCCAGCCATCTCAAACGAGCTTGCTTTACACTGGCCACTATGTTTTCGTTTTTATACAGCTCGTACAATTCCGCATTGGTTCTGGAGCGCCACTGTCCCTCCACTATCTTGGCCCCAAACAACTTTCTCAGAACTTTGCGTTCCCAAACTCCTAGCGCATTCTCAGATGACTTAGTTAATAACCAGGTTTCACACGCGTATGTAACTACCGGCTTTATGGTCGTTTTATATAATGTTATTTTGGCATCCCGTGACAACACCTTAAAGCGGAGAGCTTTAGACAGAGCAAATAAGCACCTGTTGCCTGCAGCAATCCTAGCCTTTATTTCTTCTTCTATTTCATTTTTATGTGTCACGACTGCTCCCAAATACTTAAAACAGTCTCTTCCTGGAAAGAAGTGTCCCAACAGTTGTACGCTAGCTGGATTTCTTGCTTGGTTTCTCGAAGTCTTCATGAACTTTGTTTTCTTTTCGTTCATAAACAAACCAAGCTTTTTTGACGAATTCTCAAATTCTTCGAGTATACCAGCTAATGATCCTACAGTACGTCCTGTTAGCAGCACATCATCCGCATACGCAAGGTGCTGGGTCATTCTATTATAGATGTGCCCTCCGGGGTTGGTTGTCACAGCTCTTATAGCAAACTCCAAAGCCAGGTTAAATAGTATGGGTGATACTGGATCACCCTGCCTGAGGCCGCAGGCTACTCTAAACTGTTCTGACAGGGAATTCTGAATCTTAACCCTACAGTTAGTATCATTCAAGCTAACCTTTATCAACCTGACTAACTTGTCAGGTATTCCCAAACTTCTCATAGCTGTTAGCATTGCTTTCCTGTCGATCGAATCGTAGGCTTGCTGAAAATCTACAAACAAGTGGTGCAAGTCCACATTGTGCTCGTAAGTCTTTTCCAACATTTGGCGGACCGAGAAGATGTGGTCGACTGTTGACCGGTTTTTCCTGAAACCGCACTGATAGTCACCGAATATCCTCTCTGCCCATGTTGACAGCCTATTACTTACTGCTATGGAGAGAACTTTGTACACTGTAGGCAGCAATGCAATTCCCCTGTAATTTCCACAGTTAAGCCTATCACCCTTCTTGTAAATGGGACACAAGACAGCTGTCTTCCACTCTTCAGGTAATTTTTCTTGCATCCAAATCTCATAAATTAAACTATGCAGCACCTCTATTACCGGTTCTCCTCCATACTTACTCTTACTCTTAGTAATAGGAAGTATTGTTTTAAATTTATGTTTTGTATTAGGTATTAAAACTTTATGGAAATAACTGATATTTGACTTGCAGCATCACGCTAAAACTATTTCCAAAAGCTATTTAGTTTTAATTTATTAATAATATGCCTTAACATGCTTCTACTGAAGCAATTATTACTCCGCAACACAAACATTTTAACTAAATCTACCCAAATGATTTTACAATTAATACAATTAATATAGAATGTAATTATAGAATACAATTTTGAGTTCTAATCTCATATATTTCGTTAATATATACCAAATAGTTTGTCGTAGCTGTAGGAGTCTGAATAATTGTTGATACAGAAATGCTCTCCATAATAAGTTCATAGAGGAATGTTATACTAACCTAACCTAACACTAATTAATGTGTCTACAATAATCATAATATTATGCCTGGAAATTATAATTAAACAATAACAACGCTAGTTTATGGATTGGTTTACATTATTAATTATACTGGACTATATTGCAAATTATTATTAACCACTGAATTATATTCTCTTGAAGAATTTTATATTTATAACTAGTAAAATCAGAAAAAAAATGGCTTAGATTTCATTGAAAATTCACTATGGATAAATGGTAGTAAAAATTGTAAAATAATTTAGTTAAGTTTCTAATTTTTAAAAACATTAACTACATCTAATGGAGAAATAGTTCCTTGCTTTGTAAATCATTATTTATTGTATTCACAAAAATCGATTATAAGATATCGATTAATAATCGATTATATCGATACGATAATAGAAGAAATTTCAATTTTTTAAAGCAAAAGTATCTGAAAATAATTAAAGCAAGACAAAAATAAAAGAAAAAAAATTTTGACAATTATTTTCTTGTAATTTGAGTTTATTTTTTTAAAGAATGATTACATTAAACAATCAATGGAAAGTGAATGATTTCACAAATACATATTTAGAGTTATTTGACAAATACATATAGAGGAAAAATTGAGTTAAAAGCTTTTACAAAATAATATTGACAGCAAAAATGCTATTTATGAAAGATGAAATCCTGTTATAACTTGTTTGAGAATGCAAGAAAGGATGCTTATAAACAAATAAACAAATAAAATCGCGGGAAGTTCTAAAATGATATTCCATTTAGGTACTACCATAGAATTTGCTTAAACTTTTCAATTAAAATTCTTTAAACAAATGTCCGACTTTACTTTATTACTTTCTCTTACTCCTAGTAAGAGGAAGTATTGTAATCGTGTCAAATTTTCGAAACCGAGTTTTCACCGGAAATATCTGTTTCGAGGTCCCCTGTGTCCAAAAAAGTGGTTTCTAGCAAATGGTCTGTGTGTGTGTGTGTGGGTGGTGTGTTGTGTTGTCAGGTGTCCGTGTTGTCTGTGTGAGTAATGTGAACAGCATAGCTCAAAAAAGAAAAAAACCGTTAGAATGTTGAAACTTGATATTCCGTTAGGTTCATCATGGTCTGGAAGTGGGGTCACCTGTCAAAATTCCTCAACACCGAAGTACCACTTACTTGGTGTTTTGTTTTACGGTTTTGAATTTTCTCAAAAAATGCATCCAACGATTTCTTCAAACTTGAGTATCAATAAACATACAAAGAGCTACAACTTTTATTTGAAACATTTCTCTGGGAAAATTCATTTAATGCCACTTATGGGGGAGGGTGGGGTTCGATATTGGGTTTTCACTGGAAATATCCGTTGTAGGTCCCCTGAGTCCAAAAAAGTGGTTGTTAGCAAATGGTCTGTGTGTGTGTGTGTGTGTGTCTGTGTGTCTGTGTGTCCGTGTGTCTGTGTATGTATTTGAACAGCATCGCTCAAAAAGGAAAAACCGTAGAAAGTTGAAACTTGATATTCCGTCTAGGTATTACCATGGCATCTGACAGTGGGTCACCTGTCAAAATTTCTCAACCGAAAGTACCACTTTACTTAGTGTTTTTTTTACGTTTTTGCAATTTTCTCAAAAATGCTTCCAACGATTTTCTTCAAACTTGGTATATCATCTACACATACAAAGAGCTACAACTTCTATTTGAAACATTTCTCTGGGCAAATTCATTTAAGGCCGCTTATGGGGGAGGGTGGGGTTCGATTTTGGGTTTTCATTGGATATTGGGTTAGGTTTCTATCTACAGTGCAATTTCAGTGTATTAGACAATTCTCACAACTAAATAATCAGATTTAACTATGTTGTTGACATTCCGAGCTTGAAACAATTATGATAACGGAAATTGCGTTTACTTTACCACTTCACTTAATGATTTATTCTCTTTGTTGCATGGTTCTCACAACTGGCTGCGACGATTTCCTTCACGCTACCAATATAAACTCGCCATGCAAACATCTACAACTTTTATTTAAACCATTTCTCGGCAACATTCTTCAAATGACGCTTTTAGGGGAGGCCTGGGCTTATGTTTTCCTCTAAAGTGCTCTCACAGTTGATTATACCATTCTAGCATCCAGCCATAATTACATAGCACTACATCGGTGGCTGAACTTTCGAGTTTCAAGACAATTAGTAAACCGGACGTGCGCCTTTACTAAACAGAGCAGTTTTTCCCGCTTTTGACGGATTTCATTACATTTGGTACACAAACTATAAAATTTGTCACTTCTACTCTTGAGAACTGGAGTAAGAGAAAGTTGTGTGAGTGTTTCACACCAGAATTTTTTTCAGTTTTATAGCATTCAGCTCTGACCCTTTTATTTGTGAAACCTTTATACCGGACAATTGATTTTTAAGAGAGTTCTGGAGCTGTTACTACCGTTACTACTCTCTTATAAAGCGGTGTTTGTTTACTCGTTATTAATAAGGTACATTAAATCAACAGAAATCTCTACCGTGTTAGCATGCTTCAGCTTATGCTCATTCGCCCAACTTGGTTGTCTTTATAATGTGATATCACAGACCAGGACTGGACAAAATCTGAGAATGTGTAAATTGATCACACTGTCTATCAAGTTATCCTGAAGATGGACGTGCCTGCCAACGATGCCGATCAATGATAAAAATGAAGCAATCTATCACGTAAAAAAAAAAAAACATTTTTCTATCTCTGCAGTTTCAACCACAGTAACGACATTAAACGCATTCCAGCGATCCGAGTTTGGAGAAAAAAAAACGGTTAACCTAAAGTTGCATTTAATTAAATGATTTATTGGATTTTTTCGAATTAAGCTACAAAGATTTTCTCTAAATTTAGTATTATCCTTAAAACTTTTATTTGAACCATTTTCTGGACGAATTTATTAGAACTTCTGAAGGATATATTATTTTAGATCTTATTATTTTTTTTTTCTTTTTCTTTAAATTTGCCTCTAAACTAGTGCTTGATTAATAGAAAACCTGCCTCGTTGTTCTACAATGTAGTCACACTTAGGTAGTTCTTGTATTACATTCAGCTCCTGTAATTGTCCGTAATATTAAGGGCAACCAAACCTTTAGTAAATATTCCATCTTTGAAGAAAGTTAAAAAAAAAAAAAATGATTAATAATAATCCCCTTCTTGAGTCTGCAGTTTCAATCACAGTAAGTACATTAGTATGAATGTATTGATTAGCGTGAATGTATTTATTAGCGAGAATGTATTTATTAGCGTGAACGGTTTAATAGCGTGAATATATTTATTAGTGAGAATGCTGGTATAAATGTTTAGGTTAGTAATTTATCTTCTATTTTGGGGTTGAAAGAAATGGTATAGAAAGTATTTCAACCCCTTAGGTTTCAGTTTAATATATGTTTAGTCTCTTATAGAGGCTGCACGAACATAAGTTAAAAGTACTGCACTCGTCTGTTAACTCGTTCAATAGCCTCTTCAAATAAAAGTTATACAATTAAAATATCTAAAAATTACAATATTAAATGAAAGAATCTTGCTTTTGGTTTTTGCTTGGGTTGTTAAAATAAGTTCTGCAGAAGTTAAGGGATGGCACAGCAATAGCCTGCACTCTACTTCGTCGACCAGGACGATGAAATAAGTGATGAAATGTAGAAAGAATCAACCACACTTAAAAGTGTTGGTGCTATCCCAGCTCGAATGCAAAAGAAGAGAAAGAAACTTAAAGGATATGGAGTGCTAATTGCCATAAGTCGTCGATGCGCCAAAAAAAAAAATAAATAAAATAAAATTACCGCAGTAAGAGGAAGTTCTGTGAGTATTCACGCAAGATTAAGTCTACTGGAATTTTACGTCTTAAATTATTTTGTGTATGTTCCGCCATACATTTTTAAATATATATACCCATTTACTAAAACAATTTTTTCGTATTCAAAAGACCTTAAAATAAATCTTTCATGTGAAAATTCATTTCCAAAATTTGACATTATCGCAACGCTGTCTCTTACAGTGGTAAGAAAAAGTAACCAAAAAACAAACAGGCGCAGTAAATTACGTGCAAAGATTGATAGCGTGACTAAGAGGTGAAAAATGCAATCGCTCTGGATTATGGTTTATCAAGGCGACCTCGTTTAAATTGAATTAATTAAAATTCAAAAGTATAATATATAAATGTATATATATATGTGAAATTTTTTCTATTTATTTAATTCAACTGTAGTGTGGAATCGTGGCCAGGCTAGAATGGATGGAAAAAATAAATAAATTAAAAATGGAAATTTATATAATATTTACTTTAAAAGATTTAACTAGAAGAAGCAAATAAAGTTAAAGATTAACTGATGAAGCAAATAAAGTTAAAAACATGAGTGCATAAACCAACCATAGTGGTTAGGAAGTAGAATTCTATAGCGTGTGTTAAACATTAAATTCATTATCTGATCCGTACAATCTAATTTAATGGGACATGCGATCACAGTTATTACCCCAGCACTCACCACTATATATATATATATGTATTGGTGTGTGGTAGACCAAATTTTAAAAAGGAACTTAAAAAAAAAAAGTAAATAGATTGCATGAACAGTTACATAAAATAAAATATAGGTTCGTGCCCTCACCATTAATGTAAAATGTGTGAAGGAATATTAATTGAGTTAAGTGAAAATTATAAAAACTCTTTCGTGAAAATAAAACATTCCAATTTGTATTACTGACAGTTTATATAGAATTATAATATTTATTACTTCATTTATATAAATTAAACAATTTAAAACAAATAAACAATAGAATGATATATAATTTAATAATATTGCGCTAAAATTTACAATTATTAATTGTAAATCTAGAATTTCAATGATCACCCGGCATATACATTATTTCAATATTAATGGATTATTCCGCAATGATAAACAACAATTGCTGATACACGTTCATTTGATACACTTTTATTCACAACTTACACTTTTTTCAGTCTGTTTGAACAAAAAAATCCCATCTAAGTGCAGATTTTACATATTAGAGTGCAAATATGCGTTCAAAATTGGATAAAGTAAACTATTCTCAAAACAATATGTAAACTGATTTTTGCTTTATGCAAGTCTGTGTTTATCAAGCACTGCTAATCAAGACATCTGGATTGCATCAAACGCCCAAAACCAGTCGATGACCACAAAATATAACAGGATATAACTTAATTAAATTCTCTGCTGTTTTCTAGCTTATTTAAATCAATATAGATGGCTAATTGTCCTCTTAGAGAACAATATCGACTAACAAATTAATTAGTGTCAGACATAGTGAATGGCTATTTAAAAAAAAAAAAAAAGGTGAAAGTTGCAGACTAGTTAATGAAGTGTGATAAAGTCACAAAAATTTAAAGTTATAACACACTCCCAGAATAAATATCCCGGGGGGTGTGGGGAACTAGGATTCGTGATTCTGCAAATAAAATACACCCAGTAAATGTCAAAGCACACTTAGTAAAATGTTACATATATTCTGAAAAGCATATACAGTAAATGGTTGCTATGACCAATCTGTTCGCTCAGGGATGACACAGATTGTCAATCGTCGCTCGTCGAGTAGAGTGGCCTGGCCCTCTTGCCTAGCGCACACTACTTATCGGTGATCGTTGTACGAACAAACGGCCTGGCTCTCCTGTCTAGCGCAGATGTCTTGAAACGGTGATCGCTGGATGAGTAAACGGCCTGGCTCTCTTGCCTAGCGCAGATGCTCTGAGAAGTTAGTTAAGGGCCTGCCTAGCTAGCGCCAAAACTATTAGAAGAGTTTCTAATCGCTGAGTACTTCTCTCTCCCTCCGATTATTCTGGTCGTGGATGGCCCCTTATATACGATTCTGAGGTGGTAGGGATGGTGTCCAGTAGGCGGGTCTAGCCGGTGAAAGTTCTCCCCTCTGTAGTGGAGTAGGAGAGTCCTAGTGTAGTGGGGGTGTGCTCCCTAGTGAAAGGTCCACTTGGTGCAAACCTGGTGGCCGGGCGGAGAACTGTTGTTACATCCTCCCCCTTGAGCTCAGGTGTTGCTTGCAATGGCTGAGCTCACATCAATGGCGTGGTCGGCCTCTCTTCCTTAACCTTCGGATTGGCTTCTCCTGGGCGTCTGCGGTGCAGGGCGTCAGGCTTGACACGTGGTATTTGCCCAGTGGTATCGTCGGGTTGTCTTCGGTTGCTACTTCATAGCTGACGGGTCCCTGTGCGTGTAGAATGACGTAGGGTCCGTCCCTTCGTGGAGCGAACTTGGCTGTTCGTCCTTTCGTCTTACTGCTCTGTGTGTGGGTAGTGATCCACACGCGGTCTCCGGGCGCGTACTGGGGTCCGGGACGTGCTCGTTGGTCTGCGTATTTCTTCTGCCGGTCCTGAGCCGTTTCATGGTTGTCTCGGGCTCTATAGTAGGTGTCTGCCATGCGCGAGAGGGCTGGCGTGATTTCGGCGATGAAATTCTCTGAAGAGATGACTTCTCTTAAGTCATGTTGGATCTCTGCGGGGGTCCGTAATTCTCTTCCAAACGTTAAGTATGCAGGCGTCATCTTGGTAGCCTGGCATTCAGCGGTGTTGAGAGCGAATCTGATAGCGGGCAGTCTCCTTGGCCAATCGCTGTGGTCTTCTCCTACGAGGATAGCTAACTGCGTCTTCAGTTCTCGGTTTCGTCTCTCCACGGGGTTCGCTGCCGGGTGGTAGACTGGTGGAAAGGCTTGTGTAATGCCTAAACAGAAGGTGATGTACTGCATCACGTGTCTGATGAACTGCGTTCCATTGTCGCTGATCATCTTCCTTGGTATTCCGTATCGTAAGAAGAACTCGTTTAGTAGTAGTTCTCCGCAGCGCTGTGCCGTAGCTTCTTGTAAGGGAAAAAGCTCTATCCATCGGGATGCCGTGTCCTCGATGACTAATATCCACTTGTACCTTTCGACTGATTCGGGTAAGGGACCGAATAAGTCTACGGCGATGACTTCGAATCGCTGGTTCATTGGTGGGGTCCTGAGTAGTCCTGCGGGCTTCAAGTTGGATGCCTTGTACCTCTGGCATGTCGTGCAAGCTCGTATATACTCTTCAATGCTGTGTCGCATTCCTGGCCCGTAATAATGCTGAATTATCCTCTGGTAGGTCTTGTGAATACCGTTATGTCCTGCTGTGGGCGCATCGTGGTACTCCTTTAGTATAGCTACTCGTTCGTGTACTGGAACAGCTAGCTGTGCGTTGTCCGCCTCCTCGTCGGTGGCGTATCTGTAAAGGCAACCATTCGATATTAGATAACCTCTGGCGGACCATCTAGCTGCTTCACCATCTTGCTCTGGATCGGTGAAGGCGTCTAGTATTTTCTTCAGCTCGGGATCCTTGGACTGTTCTTCCCGGATCTCCGTAGCCCTTCTCCTCGGCATGTCTATAGTGAGGGTACAGACTGCGTAATTCTCTTCTTCAGGGGGCCTTGATAACGTGTCGGCCACTGCGTTGCTCCTTCCGGGTGTGTATTTGATCTGAAATACGTAGGGTTGTAATTGCAGGGCCCAACGGGCGAGTCGGCCTGTAGGTGATTTCAGGGTCATCAGCCACTGTAGTGGTTGGTGGTCTGTGACTATCAACGTGGGGCTGGCCTCGATATATCCTCTGAACTTGAAGACTGCCCATACTAAGGCGAGTGCTTCTCGTTCGGTCGTCGTGTAGTTTCTCTCAGGCGCTGTAAGCAGGCGGCTGGCGTACTCCACGGGATGTTCTTCTTCTTTCTCCCCCTGGACTAAGACTGCTCCAATAGCATAAGCACTAGCGTCAGTTTTGATAGTGAAGGGGCGAGTCTCATCGGCAGGCTGGAGGATGGGTGCTGACGGCAGTAGTTTCTTTAGCTGGTCAAATCCATCTGCTTGGTCGGTGGTCCATGTCCATGTGGCGGCTTTCCTGGTGAGCAAGGTCATCGGTCGAGCGATCTTGGCAAAGTCTGGGATGAATCGTCGGTACCACGAGCAGGTCTGAAGGAAACTCTTAAGTTCCTTTACGTTCCTCGGTGCGGGTCTCTTGAGTATAGCTTCGATCTTCTCTGGATCGGGGGTGACTCCTCTAGGCGTAATCACGTGGCCTAGGTACTTGATTCGTTCGCAGCAGAAGTGGCATTTGGGCCGGTTGGCCTTCAGCTTGTACTTCTCTAGATGCTGAAATACCTCTTGTAGGTCTGATAGATGCTCCTCGTAGCCTGGTGAGAGCACTATTAGGTCGTCTAGGTAGACTAGCAGTGTGATGTGGCTGAGTCCAGTTCGAAACTTGTCCATAAGTCTCTGAAAGGTGGCTGGTGCGTTGCGTAAGCCGAATGGCATTCTGTTAAACCGGTAGGTTTCAAAAGGTGTGATGAAACAGGTTTTATCTCGATCCTCTAGTTTCACCTTGATCTGCCAGTACCCTGCTCTGAGGTCTAGCGTGCTCATATACTGCGTCCCTTTAGCAGTGTGCAAGATGTCATCTATCCGTGGCAGTGGATACTGATCTGCTTTAGTGACTGCATTCAACTTCCTGTAGTCAATGCATAGCCTGTACGTGTTGTCCTTCTTGGGCACCATGACGACAGGTGAGGTCCATTCACTGTCGCAGGGCTCGATGATCCGTCCGTCCAGCATCTGGGAAATCTCCTGTTCCCAGATGTGACGTCTGCTAGGTGATAGCCGGTATGGCGGTGCTGCTATAGGTGGTGCCTCTCCGGTGTCTATCCTGTGTTCTGCGTGTGGCGTAGGCTCTGTAGGAATTCCAAACACGTCCTCGTGAGCAGCAAGTATCTCATTAGCCTGCTCCTGTTGTGCTCGGGTGAGCCGGGTGCCTTCGTCTTTTCTAAGCCCCACGTCTATGGTGAAAAGCTGTAGTTGCTCCTCCGATGGCCATAGGGTGTCATCCGCCCATACCCTATGGAAGTCTAGATGGCTATGCCTGGTGGGCGTGTGGTGAGTCCTTTCGGTGGACTCGCAACGGTGTATTATCCACCTACCCCTGGTGGTGTCCTGTTGTACCGGTGGTGAGGGTCCATAGCCTCCGAGTATGGCCTCTTCGGTAGCTTCCATCTCTACTAGCGTTCTTGTTGGTGTGGGTGGTAGCGGGCTGACCATGGTTGTCCTGAATTGTGGCGTCTGCACAATCGCTTCCTGAGTTGTTCCATAAACTCGTGTGTCTTCTGCTCCTGGAGTCAGCGGCGGTGGGCTGATTCTTTCTGATGTGGGTTGTGGTACCTTCACAACCGTGTTCTGAGTTTCTCTATAAACTCGTGTGTCTCCTTTCACTGGAGTCAGCGGCAGTGGGCTGAGTAGTGCTGGCTGCGGTGTCATAGTCACAGTGTCCATCTGTATTCTTCCTGATGTGGGTTGTGGTACCTTCACAACCGTGTTCTGGGTTTCCCTAGGAACTTGTGTGTCTCCTTTTACTGGAGTCAGCGGCAGTGGGCTGAGTAGTGCTGGCTGCGGTGTCATAGTCACAGTGTCCATCTGTAACTGTGGTGGTGCTGGCTTGTCCTTTCTGGTGACTGGGTAGAGTGTGGGGTTGTCATGAAACCTCCACCTGTGTTCTCCAAAATCCAATATAAGTCCAGCGTCCTCAATGAAGTCTATTCCGAGCAACGTCTGGGTGTTCCGGGCTCCCGGGAAGAATGTGAAACTGGTCGGGATTGTCCTTCCCTTCAGTTTGACTGGCAGTTGCAACCTGCTGCGTTGTTTCTTCTCCGTCTGCTAGCGTCACTGTAGCAGTTGTTAGGGTGAGGGGATGTCCTCGTTCTTCTAGCAGGGTCTGCAGCTGGTGGCTGCCTATACTGGTCTTGGCTCCTGTGTCTACAAAGCCAGTGCCCTCTAGGTTCCACACGGCAAAGCTGAGTGCTGGCCTCTGCCGGGTGCGGATCCGTATGTGGGCAGCACAGAAAGAGCCTGTTCTTTCTTGCTGCGTCTTCGTTTGGTTGCAGTCCGGGCAGTTCCTCCTGTATACTCCCGGTCTGTTGCAACCAAAACAACTGTAGGCCGCCTGTGCTGTAGGCTGCTGCTTGTGCGGGTGGGCTGCCGTTGCCTTCCTGCAGTCCTTCTGATAGTGGCCTCTGATGCCACAGTAGTCACACCTGGTAGTGCCACCTGTCCTCTCGTTTGGCTTCTTTGCTGCTGGTGCTGGGTCCTCATACTGCACGATACGTCTGGCCTCTTGCACGAGTGCCCAGAAGGTATCGACAGTTTCCCTCCTGATGCGGGTCCTTAACCTGGGATGGAGTACCGCATAGGTCATGTCCAGCTGAACATGGATGTCTAGAGCCGGGGTGATTTGAGCAAGTATTGCTCGCTTGCTGCAGACAAACTGGTCCGTGCTGGTCTTGTTGTCCTGCGGCGTGTTGAAAAACTCTCGGTACAGCTGATCGTTGGACTTCCTAGGTCCAAAAGTTCGCCTCAGCTGCTGTATGGCGTCAGGCCATGTTGTGGTGGTTTCCTTCTCTCCGAGCCACAAAGTTCCTGCAACGTCTGTGAGTAGCATGGGCAGTGCGGCTAATGCGTGGTTGTCACTCACTCGGGCTGCTTCCTTGTACGTCTCTGCTGCGGAGATGAAGACATCCAGGTCCTCTCCTGGTTTTCCTCCGTAGCGTGCGGTACACCCAACCATTAGGCCAGACTGCTGGGTCTGCCTGTCTTGATTGATGCCTCGTATCAGCTGCTGCAACATCTCTGGGGTGAGCTGCATGCTTATGTCTCCTAATTCGGGGCTGGGCTGTCGCTCCGTCGATGGTCGTTCTAGAGCTCGTGCTGCACGTTTGGGCGCCATTTCTTTTTTAACACACTCCCAGAATAAATATCCCGGGGGGTGTGGGGAACTAGGATTCGTGATTCTGCAAATAAAATACACCCAGTAAATGTCAAAGCACACTTAGTAAAATGTTACATATATTCTGAAAAGCATATACAGTAAATGGTTGCTATGACCAATCTGTTCGCTCAGGGAGTGACACAGATGGTCAATCGTCGCTCGTCGAGTAGAGTGGCCTGGCCCTCTTGCCTAGCGCACACTACTTATCGGTGATCGTTGTACGAACAAACGGCCTGGCTCTCCTGCCTAGCGCAGATGTCTTGAAACGGTGATCGCTGGATGAGTAAACGGCCTGGCTCTCTTGCCTAGCGCAGATGCTCTGAGAAGTTAGTTAAGGGCCTGCCTAGCTAGCGCCAAAACTATTAGGAGAGTTTCTAATCGCTGAGTACTTCTCTCTCTCCCTCTTCTGATCATTCTGGTCGTGGATGGCCCCTTATATACGATTCTGAGGTGGTAGGGATGGTGTCCAGTAGGCGGGTCTAGCCGGTGAAAGTTCTCCCCTCTGTAGTGGAGTAGGAGAGTCCTAGTGTAGTGGGGGTGTGCCTCCCTAGTGAACGGTCCACTTGGTGCAAACCTGGTGGCCGGGCGGAGAACTGTTGTTACAAAGTCCTTTTATAATTGGAAGAAGATGTAAAAGAATGGAATGAATTATTTGAGATGAAGATTCTGACAAAGATTCCGATGTTGTGATTGAACAAGAAGTCTTTGAAACCGAAGAAGAAAGAGAAGAAGGAAAATTTGGGTAGCCTCCACAAACAATAGTGATAATCCTCGATGTTGCGATGTAGAAATCAGCATAAATGACTTGCGATGTTTCAACAAAGAGAGGAAGATGTAAAGCAACAAATATACTTTCCCAAACTTCAGGTAGCGAAAGATGTGGCGCAAAATATCCCTTAGAATCTTGGAATTTATTAATAAGTAATGAGATTATCTCAGAAATAGTGGAAATGGCAAATAAAGAAATTAGTCCAAGGCTAGTATCAATTTATTGCCAGCTGTTAGACATAATATAAAGCAACAAACGAAGTAGAAATTGGTGCTCTTATTGGCTTGTTGTATATTGCTGGGGTTAATAAATCTTCAAACCTAAATAATGAAGTGCTTGGTCCCAGTATAATAAACGATGCCCCTTAAGGATCTACCTGGCCTCGAAACCTGACAGGTCATCAAACTAATTCTGATGAATTACTACCCTACTTTTTACATGGTAAACGCGATACCATATAATGGAAAGTTTAATTGTCCGAAAGGTGAATCTGTGCCTTCCTATTATTTCAAAGAATTGACGAAGTGTATCCATTCATAACAAAAATTTGACCACGGATAATTGGTTCTCATCCGTACAAATTATTTGAACCAATGTTGACACAATATAAACTTACAATGGGTGATGGAACATTATGAAAGAATAAAGCTGAAATCCCTTTTCAAGTTTTGGCATACAGAGAATCTAGAACCTCTTTATTTGCTTTCGACTCAAATAAAACCTTAGTTTCATAGTCACCTAAACAGAATAAAATAGTACTTGTTCTATGTGTATTATGACGCCACAATAAACCTTGAAACTGGAAAGCCACAAATTATTGTGCATTATAATTCACATAAAGGAGGGAACTGATGCATTTGATCAAATGTGTCATGCATCCACGATAGCAGGAAAACAACACTGTAGCCTCTTCGATTCTTTTTCGGCATGTTGGAAAAAAGTGTGGCGACTATGCTATGATACTATACACTCTTGCTCAGTTGCAAACAAAGAAAAAGCGCCACAAATTCTTGCTTATTTTGGGTTACAATCTAATCCAGAGCGTGTAAACTGATACCTTAAAGGTAGATTCCAAGCAGAAACGCTTTTGGCGACCACTGCGAAAGGCCATAGAGGAAATATTAGAGGAAGTAAGCCATAGAAAAGTTAAATATTTTGGAAAACAAGTTAGATGGGTTTTCTGCCAAAGAGGTAAGGATACAAAAACAAAATTGAAATATACAGAATGTAAAAGACCAATTTATAATGAGCACAGAGTTGTCATTTATTATGAATGTAATTCATAAATTAATGTCGTGACTAAAATAAATCTGCTCATTTTATAAATATATATTTTGTGTTTTTTTTATTACATATTTATATTGTATTTGTATTCTATACAATATTAATAAAATATGTTACCAGCTCTTGAAAATAATTTTAATAGTTATCTACAAAATGTTTCTCTTAGCAGAGAGAATAATTGATATTTATATATATTATTTTTAATTTAAGGCGCCTCAATATCTATGGTCATTGGCGCCCGGAGCCTTCTCACAGTGTTCCTTCGTTACAGACAACACTCCAGACAGTGAGCTGTATAGGCTCCTAGGAAGAAAAAATGTTAGGTAGCACAGCTGGACTCGAACCCGGGTCCTCCGCGTTGGAGTCCAGTATGCGCTTTTAACATTATTTAAACGTCCTTTCTTTATATTATATCTATATGATCTAACTAATAACAGCAGTAAAATTTCAAAAATTGTTGTTCATAATTTAATAATATAGAATATTACTTTGGATGTGTGGCACCACAGGGTGGCAGATGATGTTCAAAGCATGCTGTCTGGTGTTCTAGGGTTACTATATTATGATCACAAAACATGCTCTTCTAGCAATAAGTGTAAGTAAAAATTGCTGTTAAAACTAAATATTAACCTCTCTTCTTGACCTTAACTACTATTTTGGCTCCTGTCCTTTTTGACTAATTTGGCTAGCAATAAATACCACCAGAATTGTATTGATTCTTTAGCTAAAAATATACGTAAATTATCTTTTATTACACAGAACTGTCCATTATCGTATGTAATTGAAGTGAGGAGGGGGAAATTATAAGCAAAATGGGAAGCCAGTCATAAATGAAGTTTGGAAGTCACAGTACACTCCAGAATCAATTTGCTAAAAAACAAGAAGGCTAAAAAAAGAGAAAGTTCTATTTGTGGTAGTTGCAGATAGTTGCTGCCGTTTTGTAATAGTATAATACACACCAGAACTATTATACTAAGACCTAGGAGAATTCGCTATTATCACCAAAATCTGCACCAGCATTCGTCCAGACCTACTGCATTCGTCGTTTGAAACTCTCACCCGTCAAGATAAATATAGCGCCATACATTTTTCACCTCTTGAACTTAATTTTATTAATTTTAGCAAAATAAAGTATTTCTTCTTTAATGTTTCACTAATAAATGATGTTTTATGTTATACTGTTGATTAATATATTATACTCGTATGTTGTAATGTCAGAACTACAATTAAGTTTACTTTGCTTTTTACAAGGTATTAATTTTCCTTATCTTTTGTAAAAAGTATTATGTTACTGTCTTAAAACTTTATGCTGTAGGTGTTCTCCTTGTTAAGTGCTATATCCACTTATATGAGCAATAAATAAATAAAAGAAGTGTCCTCTTACCCCATTATCCCACCATGTTTCCTAACATCCTATCTCATATCACCGTCTTCATCACACATAATTATTATATTTCAGAATAAGACAAGCTAAAGAAGACTAATGGAGACTGCGTCCCATTCATCATATAACTTAACACAAAAATAAAGTTTGAAATACCGAACCGATTTAATATGACCTAAATTAAATTAATAAAACATTAACACAACGAAACTTCTTCGCTTACTGCTTACAGTAAATAGCACGTTAGAAGATACGGTCGGCTTTCCTTCTGTAAAAGTCACGTAATCTATAAAGATTTAGATATTTCAATTCAAGTCAACTTGGAGAACAATGTTTAGTGGACTTGTATATATACAAGTTTGAGAAGTATTAACACATTGTTATTGGCACACATAAAATTACGTTTTTTTGCAAACTGTGCATAGAGCGCTGATCACATAGTAATATGTTTTTTATAGGCTGGTGGTTAATCGCGAGATACATTATATTGAATATGTAGTTGGGTCCGCAATGTTGGATAACATTTATGGTTGCATCCGTCGTAGCATGGGTTCATTTTGAGTCTAACCGGTTGCTGATTCTCCATCGTCAGAGTAAGACTATCAATTAATTCGTGAAGACAGATGGCTTAGTGTCTTATTGTTTTTATCACGGCTATAATGGTTGATTGTATATCCAAAGTATATTGTATGGATACACTAGGTATGTGGGTATGTTTGTTACGTCCCTTTCTTGTACATAGTCTACTTTTTAAAATGTAGTATACTTAGTAGTAATTCTTAATGCATGGAAAAATGTTGATGATAACTAATACTGTTAAAAATTATAACTTTTTTCTTTTTATGTTTTCAAATATATATTTGATAGTGATTAATAGGAAATAAAAAATAAAATAGAAATAAAAGTGAGCTCTTTTACCCCTAATTATCTCAACCTCTGGTAGGCTCTGTACAGTAAATACAGGAAAGATAATTAATAATTTAAATTGAGGTGAGATATCGGGTGAGCTCTGATTTATAGAAAACGGCAAAAATATAAATTAAAAAGTGAAAATATTGACTGGATTGTACATAATATAATGAGTGAGCAAAATGGAAAATTAAAATATAAATTATATGGGCCAAAATGAATATGTAAATTAAATTTAAAAATGGGTAGCAAATATTATATATTATCTTTTAACAGCCAAAGGAATGGCGTTTACCTTAAAACGCAGAATCCTGGTTAGAAATAGGAATAAGGAAATAAATCTTATCTGGTATTTTATCCGTCGTACCATGCATATTTATATTGTTCCTGACGGTTTCTGATTTTCAAGCCAGTTCGGTTGCCCTTAATTGTGAAAATCCAACCGGTTTCGGATGTTACTCGTGTGTGTGTGTGTTTAATTTAAACACCACACATAATAACATAACCTTATAACCTTCCGACATTCTGCGCTTAATTTAAAACGCAGAATCCTGGTTACCACTGCTAGGAGAACCATGTGCCCTTAGCCCATATCGGGGAAAAGGGAGAGGGGAAATAGGAATAAGGAAATAAATCTTATCTGGTATTTTATCAGTCGTAACATGCATATTTATATTATTCCTGACCGCTTTCGGATTTTCAAGTCAGTACGGTTGCTCTTAACTGTGAAAACCCACCAGTTTCGGATGTTACTCTGTGTGTGTGTGTGTGGGTGTGTGCTTAATTTAAACACCCACACATAGTAACATAATCTTATAACCTCCCCACATACATAAAACCAACAAGTGTGAGTGTAACAGAAACATTAAATTGAAGTGAACTCTCTACACCTCTACACAAACTTGGTGAATTCGCTCTACGGGATGAAAATCCGAAACCGGTCAGGTTCAATATAAATATGCATGCTATGGTGGATAAAATACCAGATGTTATCCAGCATTGCGGACCCAACCACATTTTCAAAAATAAATCTTATGTGCCTGTAACTCTTGAGCCTTGATCCATAACTGCGGCTTGGCTGCTGATTGAATATAATAATTAAACGGGCTCCCAGAAGCTGCACGGCACGAAATCAACGGGAAGTAACAACCATGTGATTTCACAATAACCTTTACAGGCCAGTAGAGACCGGAGCCGCTTACTCGACAAAAGGACCAGTTTAAACACTACCTAGGAAAACCAGAAGTAACAAACTTGGGCTTTCACAATTAAAGACAACCGAACTGGCATGAATTATATAGGTATTACACTGTGACCTATTCAAAGAAGTGTTTGCATAACGACTTACTCTTTCGAGCTTAAAATGGCGACATGCTCAAGCGAATCTTAGATAGCGACTAACTCCTCCGAGTATTGCTTAGCGACTAACGGAGAGAGGATAAAAAGCATAGTTACCCCCTCTCTTTAGTTAGGAAACTCTGCACATTAGTAAATTATTATCAAGATAGTACAATATTCCCCACCAAAATAAAATTATTGTACGCTGTTTAATTATTGGCGGCAAATTTAGATTTAGATTAAATAACGAACATATATACTTTATACATTATATACTACATTCACTTTTATACAAAAAGTGCATTAATTTTTATTTAAAAATTTCGGGCAGTAAATGCCAGAATATAATGTGTTTTTATAAAGAAATAAGTTCAGAGCAAGTAACAGACAAATAGGAAATTGTGATGAATAGCAAAATGAAAGAAGAAAATTTATTTTTCAGATTTATATCTTACTCAGAATTACGTAACTATATATATAGATTGTGAAATTAAATAAACGGCAGATTACATTTCGATAATTGCGTAAATTCTTGTTTAAACTTCATTTTAAATTCCTTTTATGCCACTTTTATTCCGTTCAGCCACGATGCTGTTTTAGTAAAAAACAAAAAAAAAGACTTATTTATTTAATTTATAAAGCAATGCTACAAATATTTTTATAGTATTAAACAGTTTTATATGCTTTTTTTCCTTGCATATATTTGTAAAAAAGGAAATTATTATTTCAATAAAAGTAAAAGTTAAGTAAGGGGAAAAACAAGTTTCCTTTTAACAATTCAATGTTTTTAAATTAAATTACTTTTGTCGAATGTTTTTGTTTTGTTGGAAGTGAATGGGGAAGATGATTCAATGGGAATATATATATTTAAATGTGAAAATTTAATCGGAAGGAATTCTGTTTTTATGTCTACCTTACCAAGTGGAACTTATCATGCAAATTCATTAAAATTTTAAAGAAAGGGGAAAAATATGGCATTTTGTGATGTTTAGGGGATTACAGTTTATAGCCTTAGAGGAAAACGCGAAGATAAAGTAGGAGAGTTTGACGTTTCTTTAGGAGTTTCGTTTTCTTTATTTATTTTTTTCTGATCCCTTACCCTTCTTTTTCAAGGTGAAAGGTCCTTCAGCGCTGCTGAGTTTGGCTTCAGCATTTATTATTTACAAAAAAAAGTAATGTGCAGATAGGAGGGTGAAAAGTAATGCCACTACGACCAGAAGCAAGAAATGCAGGGGTTAGAAAAAAAAAGGACACATGATCCAATGTTGGCAGTGAGACACGTGTTATCAGTATAAATGTCAAATAATTATACTAACAATAATAATAGCTAGTAAAATATTATCTACTAATACAAATTTAGTCCAGGTGAGATAGCTGATTGACTCTCTTGTAGTTGATATATATTATGTTTGTTTGTTTGTGCGTACGAATGTATAGCGGTGAATGGACTTGATTTATTTAGTTACCAGCGGCTATCCGATCCGCGCTACTGGCCAAGAGATTCCGTTCTCTATCTAAGCAGTAAATTATGGACAAGTTATTGGCTTGTCAGGCCAATGGTAGGGTTTAAAGTTTATCTTTCACTCTACTATTGGAACAGATGTTGATGTGTAATTGAGTCATTTCAACAGTAAATCACAATTTTAAGAAAAATAAAAATTCATTTAAAAAATATAAAGAAAATTAAATTTAAATTAAACAGTCACAATTTTCTATTTGTACTTTATTTCATTGCAATAACACTATCCTTGTCCACAGATCTGTTCATTAAATAAGTCTGAGGCGTGGTTCTTGGAAATTATTTATCAATCAATCAAAATTTTATTCGCTCAAAAGATACATACACTTTAGGACAAAGAGTGGGTTGTGATACATAATTTTGATCATGAACTGGTGCGGAAAAATAATATTAATAATAATTACAATATAACTAAAAGAGCTCTTCTTCTCTAGAGTGAAAATGAAATCTTACACAGCCACTACAATTTATGTCACACACTAAGAACAAAAAATTAAAATAAAATTCAATTATTGCAATCTTATAAGTTATATAAGTCACCATTTGGAGAGTGTTTCCATCATATAGAAGTATTTTAATCAATTTAATGAAGACGCTCTGATCTTACGAGAAAAAATGGCAAAAATAAATAAGTTATTTATTTTATTATCATTTCCGATGCTTAAAAGATCAGACATCTTTTCTACATCAAAACTTAAATTAGATGTCAAATATTTGACTTTGTAATTATCCCTCTCATTGGCATAACAAGGTCAATGTAATAACCAATGAATAATATCACTCCTTGAAATACAATTTACAATGTTCAATTTGTAAGGGAAGAATTGGTATTTTACATTTCCTACAATTATACTTGGAAATTTTTTATTTACCATATGAATTTGTGCTAACACTTTAATTTTTTCACTATTGCAAAGTAACTGCAAATAATTTCTTGCAGGGCGAACTGATATGCCTGAAATATGTATTGTAGTTAAAATTGAATACAAAACTTATGTACTGAGGGAAACACTAAATTATTCCTAAAACTTTCAATCATATTATTTTTATGATAAATAATCATTGCTACATTTTGGGAGTTTAATAAAAAAATCAAAATTAATAGAAGATAAAAAAATTCTAAGCTGGGTTACCCAGTTAAAAGCTAATGAATAATTATCTAATAAAGAAAGATACCAACCAAGCATTCACTGGAAAATTCTAACCTTAATGTGTGTGAGCGGGACGATTCAACTCTCAAATAGGAATTCGGAGTTTGTTTAGGATGCCTTAACTGAGTTTTGATAAAATATAGGTGCGCTTCTTCTAAATAATTAGCGTACTGACCAGAAGTTTTCCGGCCAAAGATCAATGTTATTTATAAAAATGACAATTTTATACTAAGTAGTGTGTAGAATGCAAAAACGAAACATACAAATCAATACAGTAATGACTAATAAAAAAAATCATTCCAATTGGGAATCTTTTCGAAAGAATCATATCATTCCAAAGTGGTATTAGGCTACAAGCTTTTCTTTATCTTATCTATTTTAGCTTCAAGCCTAACGAACAATTATGTAAGTTGTTATTTTCTATCATTATAAGTTTGTTTTTATATAATTTTATTTTACACTAATGTGTAATTCCAGTGACTTTATGTAGTGGTGAGCTAGAGTTTGTCTTTCGCTAAATCCAAAAAAGTCGCCGTAAATCATCTATCTTTGCAGGCCGTGGCATTGTTACTATGTCGAAGGGCGCCCAGATCTCTGAACAAGGATCCTTCACTAACCTTTGCGGAATTTTCTACTGTGAAAACAAGTATAAAGACGTGGTCAATTTTAAAAACTTGAATTGTTCTGGAACTATATATTTGAAGTCCTTAAATTTGAAAAAATGATTATAGCGAAGTATTTTGTGTGTGTGTGTGTGTGTGTGTGTGTGTATATGTTTGGAGAGGTATGTGCAAGAAAGGATCTCAATAAGGAAAAATCACAGAAAAGTAAAACTGGTTTTCCATACTAGTTTTTTACACCAATTTTGCAAGGTTTCGGTCAAAATTCCTCAACCTAAGTGCGACTATAACTAAATGGTTTTAGTTTTCGCGAGTTTTTTATAAAATGCTCTAAAGGTGTTTTTTTTTTTTTTAATGTTAGACTAGGTAAACGGAGGAAGGACCTAAGCCTAATAACACAGTTACTTAAAATTGATTATTTCAAATATTTAAAAGAATAGAGAGCTAACAATAATACCTTGTTCAAACAAATCAATTCTTTTAATAATACCAATTAAATGTTATCCGTTCAATTTCATAATAATTGTGATATGCTTTTCATTGCAGCAGTAAAATTCATACGTTGAAAATTGAACAATCATTTTTTCTTTTTTTCATTAATGCCGCCTTGCCGACTTTCAAGACGTTGAGCCTTTTTTTTGGCGAGCAGTTCAAAAGACGTCAGCAGCCTTCCATTGCCGGACATTTTAAAAGTGCTCGCATGTCAATTTTCTTGCAGATTGCACAAGAGGCTTGTTAATATTTGACTTTAACTCGCCAAGAATGATATTCTAGAGAGTAGTGGCCGAAAAACAGTACCCACTTATTCGATGAGGTAAATCTCCACCTGCACACAGACCGGTGGTGATACATTCAGACACACAAAAGATCTTGAACTTCATGATTTGGCTGTGACAACTGTGTGCCGAGCTGACGTCTGCTTTCTCATTTTCAGTCAGCCCCTATGACTAGGCTTATTCAATCCAGGTTTGATCCGGAAACTTTTAAGTGGTAGCAATGAAGTAAAGTTTTGGACTCTTAATTTCTCAGAATTGTCATCTTATTGGAGAGCAATTTCTTATTCAAATTTAGAGACATTTTTGTTTCCGAATTAAGGTTGGTACCCAGTACTGTGAGCTATCGAACTATGTATGCATTCTACTATGAATTGATTTTAGCATCTTTAAAAAATAATATACTAACTTGAACTAACTGCACCTGCTATCACTCTCTCTTCCACTATATCTTTTACTGCTTTATATATATATATATACACAGGGTGTTCGGGCTAAGTTGTCCACCCCCTTTTTCTCGGTAATTATTGATGATGGAAAAAAAAATTCAAATCATAACTCCCTTCATTTTTTGAGTAGTATCTAATGATATAAAACAAAAAATTCTGCTGCTGATATGCAGGTTACAGAAACAAACATTTTTTCAAATAGGAATCCCTATTTTTTATATTATGAATTCTAAAAGTACCTTCATTTGTGAGAAAAATTGTTTTTGAAAAATTACAATTGCTTTTGTAGTTCCCAAGTTATGAATTTTTGAATGAAAAAAAAAAACTTTTTTTACCGCTGGCTGCTGGATCTTAAAAAACAAAATGGTTAAAAAACAATTGCCTCGTCGGTCCATAAAATAAAAGATAAAAAAATCTGGAATTTCCTCCATTAATGCACTAATATGAGCCAAAAAAGTAAGTCGGCGCTCTTGATCCCCTTCGCGAAACCCCTGAACAATGTGGTACCTAAATGGCTTATTTGATAGTGCCGGAGTATTTCCCCACACGATAGTTTTACTAATTCCCACAACTCTAGCCGCATTTCGAACTGAAGTGTTAGGATTCTCCTGCATATGCAGTACTACATTAAGCTCAGTATCGAAAGTACGAACATTCCTAACACTTTTTCTTTGCCCATGGCCAATGACACTGCCAAACATGTGGAACGTTGCAGCAATACGAGCAATCATTTTCCGGCTTGGATGTCTTCGTTCAGAAAATCTATCCTGGTAAATCCTTGCAGCTGTTAAACTTGACGATGGCATTAACAAAAATATCGTACATCAAATGTCGTAACGTTTTTTCGTTTGTCGAATATGGACGAATTAGACTGGAAAGTATTTCAAAACAAGGCATCGTTTACAACTTATGGGATTAAAACAATGAAGAAGAGAGGATGTGTGTAAACATTCATCTTGCATTATTTTTGCCACTGTTTTTTACTTTTTATTACTATGGCAGCGGTATAAAAACTTTCTTTTTTTTTTTTGTTCAAAAATTCAAAACTTGGAAATCACAAAAGCAATTTTAATTTTTCAAAAACAGTTTTTCTCACAAAAAAAATTCTTCTAGAATTCATATTAAAAAATAGGGGTTCCCATTTGAAAAAAAAAGTTTGTTTCTGTAACCTGCATATCAGCAGCAGAATTTTTTTTTCCTTTTTTAATATCATTAGATACTACTCAAATAATAAAGAGAGTTATGACTTAAATTTTTTTTTCCATCATCAATAATTACAGAGAAAAAGGGGGTGGACAACTTAGCCCGGACAACCTGAATATACAAGGTGTCCCAAGGTATATGGATAACGACTTTTTCTCGGAAACTAAGATAGCTAGAAAAAAACTAAAAAATACGAGTCTCCGTAGATTTTGTTAGAAATCCAAATTTAATTTGCAAATTTGTTTTGGTGCTTCGAGAAAGCGAGTACAGGCACCAACTTCATTTTTTCAAATGGGGAGGTGTGGTTTTTATTT
>JAAEAF010005300.1:16149-42729 GCA_011037195.1 Triatoma infestans | reverse complement strand
AATAAATAGATGGCCAAAATTCTAAGTTTTAAGAAAATTAGTAAGCCGGAAGTGCGCTTTTACTGAACAGTTTTTTCAGTTTTCGACGAATTTCGTTATATTTAGTACACAAACTATAACATTTGTCAATTATAATTTTGAGAACAGGAGTAAGAGAAAGTTGTGTGAGTGTTTCACACCAGATTTTTACTTTCTCTTACTCCTATAATAAGAGAGGAAGTAGTGTAATCGTGTCAAATTTTCGATATCGAGTTTTCACTGGATATATCCGTTCTGAGAATACATGTGAACAGCATAGTTTAAAAATGAAAAACCGTAGATAGTTGAAACTTCTTGATATTCCGTTAAGGTATCACCATGGGCATCTGACAGTACGTTACCTGTCAAAAATTCCTCAACCAGGAAGTACCACTTTACTAGTTTGTTTTTTTTTACTTTTTTGCGATTTTCTCAAAAATGGCTCCGACGATTTTCTTGAAACTTCTTAAATAAACTCCACATACAAAGATGTACAACTTTTTATTTGAAACATTTCTTTGGGAAATCATTTATTTAAGGGCACTTTTAGGGGAGGAGTGGGGTTATGTTTTGCTCTAAAGTGCTATCATAGTTGATTGTACAATTCTATCATCTAAACAGAATTAATTAGAAATAAATAGATTTCCACATTTCCGAGTTTCAAGAAAATTATTAAACCGGAAGTACGCTTTTACTGAACAGTTTTTTTTTCAGTTTTCGATGAATTTCATTAAATTTTGTTACACTAACTATAAAATTTGTCAATTATAATTTTGAGGACTGGAATAAGAGAAAGTTGTGTGAGTGTTTCACACCAGATTTTTTTTTTTCTTTTTTCTTTTGAAAAAGGCTATGTTTCGTTATTTTGATTATAAGCATCCATCAAACTTATAATAGGTATATAAACTTAACAATTTTAGCCTATACTCAAAAACCAATCGAAGAAATCTTTTACTTCTTACATAATTGTCACTAATAAAATTATTACGCCTTTTTTCAGATTGAATTTTTTTTATCATTCAAATTACTGTTCTTGATAATAATGACGTCATTTTTTTAACAATAATTTTTTTTTAATTATATTTTTAAAATCTTTTTTTAAAAAAAAAACACGAATCATTCCTATAAACTTGTGTTCCTTATATATCTTAGACTTCCTGATTGTGCTTTCTTTGAACTTCCTGTCAAAAATAAAACAAACCCTATAGCTTTCACCAAAAAATTTCCGTAGGTGTAGCTAGTTTTTTTTGTAATAAAACTTCTGTAGTCTTTATAATATATGATACGTTAAGGAATAAACGCATGAATTTGTCTATGGTTAACAGTCAGTTAAAATGGTCCTAAAATTGTATTACAAATTGTGTATTGCGTGGTCCCAAACTAAATAGCCACACCCTTCTTGGGCATGGCGCAATGATCTTCCCCTTCTCTTTATCTTTCATTTACCCCCATTCCCTCACCCGCTCTCTCGCCTCTCCTCTTCAAAAACTTTCAATGTCCTACCCCTCTCCATCTTTCTAAAGAAGTAACGAAAATTTACTTTACGTTGACCGTCGTTGGTTTTTTTTTTTTTTATCAAATGGCATGTTGAATGGAATCTTAATATTGCTGAATACTAATCAACGCAGCTCTTTTAAAAATTCTCTTTAAGTCCGTATTTATATTATAGCCAACAAATGGATTCATTTTGTTCACAAAGGTCCATGGAATAACGTAATGGAAGGTGTATCATAGAAAATAATAATTTCATATAGTTTGCAGTGAACTAGCTGAGGTTGTCTTTTTTTCTTTTTTAACAAGGAAACCGAAAAAAAAAAAAAATAGAATCTTTGAGACAAAATATATAATGAAGTTTCTCTTTATCATAATTACCATCATTAAGCTAGTGAAATAGTAAATGGTTATATTTTAGGTGGCATTTTAGTCACATACATTTTCAATTAGGATGAACGTATTATTTACCAAAGATAAGAGTAAAAATTTTCTGTAACATTTTACAATGCTTCTTTGTAGTAAGATGGTTAAAAGTAATTACCTTCCATTTCCAGATATGATCGTTACACGGCAGACATCCCAACTTATCTTAAATATCATCCTTTCCACCTATGCAGACGATACTGCTATAAACTTTCCTCTGATCCCGATCCAGTAATATCCCACAAAAATATGCAGAACCATCTCGTTACTTTGCAGAACTGGTTCAAAAAATGGAAGATTAAACTCAATGAGAACAAATGCCTCAATGTTATCTTCACCTTACGTAGAATTACTTCGTCCCCCACCCCAATATACTCCAATCAAATTCCTTTGCGAACCTCTGATGTTATCCGCTACAGATGGCTATCGGATGTACATCGATAAAAAACTCACTTGGAACCCTCACACACGACAGAAAAGACAAGAAATCAACACACGGTATAGACAACTAAAACGACTCTTAGACAACAGGTCTAGAATCTCACTAGAAAACAAACGTCTACTGTATTAAACCAATTTGGACATACGGCCTCGAACTATGGGGGTTCAACCAAGCGTTCCAATCTCCATCGTATCCAAATCCTTACCATCCAAAATCCTGCGAACTATGGTCAACGCTCTTTTTTATGTCTCCAATCGAACAATCCACAACGGCCATAATATCTCTTTTCTACCAGAAGTTATCAAACTCAGATATAAAAAATTTCACAGCAACCTATCTTCACATCCTAACCCGTCACCTTTCATCCCGTACCTACCAGGATAACCCTCCTAGACGGCTTAAACGCCAGTGGCCTCGAGACATTCTCTATAGTGCCACTGCTAGTGACAGTGAATGAATCCTTGATTAGAAGTACTAGTACTGGGTGGTTTCTCCACTCGGATTTTATTTTATTTTATTTTTGTCTCTGTATTCCACATTTACTTATGGGACAATAGTGCTGGTGTAAATTTCTTAAAATATTATAATAATAATAATAATAATAATAATAATAATAATGATGATGATGATGATGATGATGATGATGATGATAAAAGATATGATCGTTTGTTTTGAGTAGTTATAAATAGGCTAATCCCGGAAATATATAGCTGATCATGAACTAATTAGGGTTTATAAGATCGGCTAAGAAGGGCAGGTGGCTAAGCACGAAAATTCCGGATTATTTGCGGAACCTATGACTAAAAGTTTGGGACTAACTTTCTTCCTTTTGTTATATCCCTTGAGACTAAACTCCAAGCTTTTTTACAGACGCGAGCTAAGATGGCCGCTAAAATTTGATATGGTGTGAGTAGCCCTACATTATATTTCAGTCGAGGAATATAGCCTTTTTTTTTTTTTTTACCAACAAGGAAAAAAGGGGAGAAGCTCCAATCAGGTGTAGTTGGGGGAGGAGCAGCCGTAATAATTAATAAAATCAACGATATTTTTTTTTTTATAACATCACGTTCCCGGTTCGTATAGCCTCGGTAAACAGAAAAGTACTGCTTCCTGATAATTCCACAGACTAGGCAGGTCATTTGTTCATTGAATGGTCAAGCTGATATTCAGGGCAACATAGACTGTGCTATTTTTAATGAGATTGATTTAGTTATAAATTTACGGCTTCGAAACTGAACCATCTCAGAATTATTCTTATTCAAAAAATTTGAATCAATCTTCTTAGAATTTTAAGCGTAATGTAATGGAAAAAATAAATTATATTTACAGGATTAATATATTATAATATACAAATCTGATTCTATCAGAAATACAATCTGTGAAATAGGTAAAAACTAGTATAATAAAATAGCGGAGAACCACAAAATAACAGTGCAACTATGGAATCCAACTAAGACCGTTATAATGGAAATGGATACAGAACGGTTCCCGAAGCGACCGTTTTAATCAAAAAATGTATTTGCAGTTAGTTCACAAAAAATTTTGTAAACATATCAGAAATTTTTGAGGATAATAGAAATTAGTTCTTCTTTATCAATGCTAATTTAATAATGAACTATCTGTAGGGCTGCACTCGAAATATTATATCTTTATAATGGAGTACATCATGAAAAAGAAGAAATAAAAACTATGAAAACATAACAGAGCTTAAAATGATGTAAAATAAAATAAACAATAACAAGTCCAAAAAAAAAAAAATAATAATTTAACCATATTAGGAAAAATGTTAAAACGAAATAATGAACATGATAGTATATATACATATAAGAAATATATATAATTAGGTATATATAAATAATGACACCTATATATATATATATATGTGTCATGCATGAAATGTTTTCTCGCAGGTACATATTTCTATTTTAACGCCTATATCATTTCAAAGATTATGGTTAATTTATTATTTATTGTATATTTTGTTCTATAGTTTTTTTCGAAGTATTGTATAAGTTAATAGGGTAGTATAATTGTATAGTATTGCATAAGCTCTGCTTTCTTTTCATGTAGCATAATTCCTTGTCTTTCATGGCTTACCTCCATTGTAAAGAGATGCCATTTTAAGTGCAACTCCTAAAAAATGATTCATTTATTAAATCAGAACGTTGATTAAACGTTGAATAATTATTGATGTATAAAAAGTATTTCTTAAACGTTGATGAATTATGTTATGAAGAAATTTGTTGAGGATCGTTCAAGAAAAAGAAACCATCATTTCTAACCATGCCAACATTTCGACAACGTTTCCTGTCTTTATCAAGGCTTTATATATAAATAGTCGTGAAGATTTTTTTTTTTAAACATACACATTTATGTTACATCGCACAAACAAACAAAAAAAAATCTGGTGTGAAACACTCACACAATTTTCTCTTACTCCAGTTTTGAAAATTGTAATTGACAAATTTTATAGTTAGTACAATAATTTTAATGAAATTCATTGGTGGACTTATGGAGAAAATCACAAAAACTGAAAAAACTGTTTAGTAAAGATACACTTCCGGTTTACTAATTTTCTTGAAATTCGGATTTTTGGCAATCTATTTATTTCTAATTAATATTATTTAAATGATAGACTTGTGTAATAAACTGAAATAGCACTTCACAGGACAACCCTCCCCCAAAAGTGCCCTTAAATGCATTTTCCCGGAGAAATGTCTCAAATAAAAATTTTAGTTCCTGGTATATATGAGTTGTTATACCAAGCTTAATGAAAATCGTTGGAGCCGTTTTGGAAAAATTGCAGAACATTGGAAAAATACTTTTCAGCAAAAACGCACTTCCGCTCATCCGATTTTTTTCAAACTTGGAATTTCAACAACACATTCAATTCTAATTAATATTATTTAGAGGACGGAATTGTGTAATAAACTGAAATAGCACTTTAGAAGACAACCTAAAACCCCATCCTTCCCCCAAAAGTGCCCTTAAATGAATTTTCCCAGAGAAATGTTTCAAATAAAAGTTGTAGATTTTTGTATATGTAGTTGATGTAGCAAGTTTGAAGAAAATCATCGGAGCTATTTTTGAAAAAAATTGCAAGAAAGTGAAAAAAACCATTCAGAAAAGTGGTACTTCCGGATGAGGAATTTTGGCATATGACCAAGTGTCGGTTCCTATGGTGATACCTAAACGGAATATGAAGTTTGAGCTTTCTATGATTTTTTGGTTTTTGAGCTTATGCTGTTCACACACACACACACACACACACACGGACACAGGCACATACACAGGCCATTTTCTAAAAATCACTTTTTTGGACCCAGGGGATCTCAAAACGGATATTTCCGGTGAAAACTCGATATCGAAAATTTGGCACGATTATAATACTTCCTCTTACTAGGAGTAAAAATTAAAAGTTTTTTTTATGTTTCTGCGATGTAACAAATATGTATGTTAAAAATTCTTTCTCCACATCTTCACGACTATCTATATATTAAAGCCTTGATAAAGGCTTCAGGAAACTCTGTCGAAACGTTGGCATAATTGAATGTTTCTTTTTCTTGACCGATCCTCACCAAATTTCTTTATAACATAATTTCTGATATGTTCGTTGAATCTTTAGTAGATGAAAACCTACTGAATTTGATAGAATTAACTAATGTAAATAATTCACAAAAATGAAGGAGAGAGAGAAAAAGAAAACACAATATAAAATTTTGTTTCAAGTATATCAAATTCATAAAAATGAAAACAGAAAATAATTTATGCATTCATTTTATCTCACTTCTCGTTAAGCATTCTTATTGGTTAGCTTATTAACGGTGACGGAGTATTTAAGAGCTGATTAATGTGACAATTATACCACTAAAATTCTGGACAGTGTTTTCTTGCTACAGACACTAACTAGATAAGTTTCACACTAAACTAGACTTAGTTTCACACTAACTAAGATGGGCGAACGCCCGAAACCGGTCGATGACCACAAAATGAAGCAGGCTACCACGGAAAATGTCTCTGACACCCTGATGAATTTGAACCCTGGGAACTATGCTTTCTAAGTCCAGCTAATTTCGCCCCTTTAATTTTGCCTAACTACAACCTAACTAACATTCTCTTCCTTCCTTTCTGAAGGCAGCGTTCTCTTTTCAGTGGACAATGTTAGAGTTTTCCATAGATGTTTTATCTCTCTTTATATATATCTTACTTTTTCAAATACTTGTAGCTGTTGTAGAAAAGGTGTAATATTGTATGCTAGAGTAAAGTCCTTTTACTACTCTCGTTCAGATGCCACACTCTTATCGAACCTAAATTCAAGGATGTAAAAGGGGCACATTATTTACTAGTCAAAATATGTAACTATTATCGTTTAAACAATTATAAATATCTTTTAAACCGGGAGGAACCCTATCGTTCAGTTAATATAAGTACCTTCTATTTGCTTTTTAATCAGGAACTTGCTCCTTTTTTTCATTTGATAATTTTTTTTACAAATTCCGACAATCACTTCTCTTGTACGTTAGTAACAAAACTTAAAATATATGAAAGTGTTCTTCCACAAATCGTGAAAGTGGAAAAAATAAATAAATAAATAAATTACTCACTTATTATATGTTTCCTTTATTAGCTAACTATGTCTCCTTCCATCCTCAAAAAAATAAAATAAAATAAATAAATTAAAATGAATTATTCATCGGAATTCTATTCTATGAATCAGTGAAAAGTAAAGGTGTCGGATTTCCTGTGATATCAATATAACTGAGGTCAAATTAGAAAGATCGGGGAATATGTTACTACCGGGTTTGTTAAACGATAGTCACGATGAAGTTTTAGTAATTAGGGGGTATTGGCTCTATAGGCGGGGTAGCTAGTACGTGTACGCATGGTTGTCTAATAATGCTTTATTATTCACTTACTTTCTATTTGGGAAAAGCTTCAAATATATTTTACTTATAATAATTATAAAAATAATAATCAATGTTAATAATAATAATAATAATAGCGAATATACTTTCTGATATATAACAGTAGTTTCTATACAAGAAAAAGCAATCTCATATATTCTATTATAACAATGTAGCTATATATTACTAAATATGAATAGAGCATCAGTATTGTGAAAGTATACTAATAACAACAACACATCAATCAGTATGTGTGGGGAAGTTGGCTGATATTCTATTTATAAAATTGTCACCTGCTAAAGATCGCTTCTTTTTTTTAATGAAAGTTCACCTTTCTTCTTCTTTTTTTATCTTGATTATCAAACATAATACAGGGTTACCAACTTAATATAAAATGAAAAACATTCTCTTACCAACTTAATAAGTTATTATTTTCATTTATTATTCTACATACAATATTATTTTCCCCACAATGGATTAGATTGAAAAGCATTTAATGTGTATAATTAAATATCATTAAATTCGAGCTGTGAATATATTAATGCTAATACAATTCTATAATCTAAAAGGTCCTTCCAACAGAAGATGGGAATGCATGTAGGTCATATTATATTCCGCTATAATCTTACACTTACAACACAGCCTCTGTTGAATAAATGCCTCGGACAAAAAGACAAATTGCCACCCCGGACAAATATACAAAATTGCCGCCCGTTAAGAATAAATATGTATATTTTTAAGCAAGTCTATACATGTTCAAACATCAGCTAAAACAGCGCTAATGCTATTCTGTTCAGAGAAGTATACCCATGTTCAAACAAGAAGTTCAAGCATCGTCCTTTACCAATTCTGCGTTAATTTTTCAATAAGAGTGTAAATATTTTTAGCTTTTAGACACAATATAAATATGCTAAACATTGTAAATTTTTAGCAAAGGGAAAAAATCGACAGGTGAAATTTTCTATTAATTGAGTATTTAACACATCAATATTTTTCTCACACTTACAGCCAAAATGGCGTCCCTAAATTTTGGCGCCTTGGACTAACGTCCGGGGGATGCCCGCTCACTAGAGTGGGCGCTGACCTAGGTGAATTGTAAAAGAGGTAGTACCGTTTTTAAATACCAACGGTGTTGGTTGGAGTTGTGCCAAATATGAAATTAGCAAATATAAATTTATTAGCGTTCCAAAGGGAATCAAGGCCGACTGTTTGTTCTAAAGATGAAGATTAGTATCATTTTAGCATTGTGCTAACTCGGTGGCCATACATAGAGCCAAAGTAAGTAAAGTAAAGTAATGCCTATTTTTTCAGGCGGGCTTAAACATCCAACTACCAAATTAGGTGTCGTGGACGGGGGTGGAAACACCTACTTTACTGTTAACATTTTTCATACCAATATAAAATTTAGCAGTTATACATGGGACTCGAACGGGGTCCACCCACTTACAAGTCCATGCTCATAACCACTACACCAACACCCGCCCCTATAGAGCCAAAGTCATGGCGTAAAAAAACAAAAAAACTTTTATTTCAAACATTTTTCCAGAATTCAGTGTCATTTGATGGCAGCGCTATCTTTTGGAATACAATGTAATAATCTTCTATCTGTCTAATTGCGGAGATTACCAACATGTACCCCCACCACAACTATATTTTTATAAGGGAAACTATTTTGTGAAAAAAAAATCATAAGTTCAAAGGAATTTTGTCAATTTTATAATTAGCGAAATGGGATCCGAATCAGTAGAATCATTAAGTTTCGTGGGATACGAATCATTAGTTGCTCCCTATCTAGGCCAAACTAGGGAGGGAGAATTCCATATAAATATAGGCGAGCTAGCGTTACAAAAGAAGAGTTATCGACACCAGTGAGTCAACATCATTCTACTTTCTAATAACTCAGCCAGTCTGTCTCTCTCTTAATTATTCTCTAGCTACCTTATTCTCACATATCATTCAGCAATTTAAAGTCCTTGTAGTTATTATACACTTAATTCATTATACAGTGTTCAGTGCATCTATTAGTTTATTTCTTCTTCACATTCCTAAATTATCTGTAATTATCTCTCCCCCTCACATCTACCACATTTGCATTAACTGCAGTAAAAGAAAGTCGTTGAGTGTTTCACACAAGATTTTTCACTTATGCTTCTAATTAGAAAGTAATTGTTGAAATTTAATAATTGCAATTCTTCTAAAGCTCCCATGGTAGTATAGCCTCTGATAAGTGGCTAGGGGGGGGAGGGACGAGAACGCACAAACGGTGTTGACCTAGGAGAAAAAAATTAGGAGCTATAGTTAGTAGCGAACGTAATAACAAAGGCCAGATTAAACGGTGATGAGGAAACGTTTGGTAAAGACAACACTAACGAACTTCACTAGCTTTAGCTCCCTTTAAAGGCTCTTGAACTCACTTTTAGTTTAGATCCTGCCAGAAAATAAGAATTGTCTAATCATAATTGTAAGTTTTTATACTGTAATCGAATTACTAAAAATGTTATATTGTGAAAGGTTAAACAATTTTCTATACGCTTCATTGTTTATATCATGTTGGTTATAGAATTAAAACTTGCATAATTGAGATTAGATTGTAGATGGTCAAGAATTGTGATAGAATTTTTCTAGACATAACGGGATGAAGGGGGAAATAGCTGTACTTAAATTGAGTTCAAGGTCTATAGATTCAAATAATCATTCTTTTTGCGAAACCTTTTATTGCACTTTAATTGTTTTGATTGAACACAGTTATTTTCTAGTATTATGTTTGGCTATGTAACATTGAAATTAGATATTACATCTTTAGTTTTCTATGAGAGAAATATGACTAATAATGGAATAATATGCCAACAGTTAAAAGTGGTCATTATTGGAGGCAAGTAATGATCAAATTATTTTCATTTAAACATTTACTATCTCTTTCTGGTTTAATGGAAAATAATTGCATTTCAGTGCAGATTTTAGGAATTGAGTAAATACACCGAAAATACATATTTGAGGTTCTCCATTTTTAGATTTGAAATGCCATTTTACAGAATGGATATTTAGTTGTTTATTTGAACTGTTTTTCTGAGAA
Organism: Triatoma infestans; assembly: GCA_011037195.1. Taxonomy (NCBI): domain Eukaryota; kingdom Metazoa; phylum Arthropoda; class Insecta; order Hemiptera; family Reduviidae; genus Triatoma; species Triatoma infestans. Next base: position 32,375 of record JAAEAF010005300.1, on the reverse strand, counting down.
AATTTAGGAGAGATTTAGGAGATTCTGGGGGAACGGGACTTTAAAATTCTCGCCAAAGCTTTAATATTAAGAAAAATTAAATATACTGCAAATATTTGAAGAAAATCGATTAGCGGAAGTGCTTCATTGCCAATTTTCTTTTTAGTTTTTTTTTGTTTTTTTTGCAGTTTTCTCAACAATAATTCGAAGTTTTCTTTGAACTTGGTACACTAACTATACTTACGTAGCCTACAGTCCTTTTTTTATTTATTAAATATTTAGAATTCCATGATATATATATAAATGCAACAAGTAAATATGATAGAAAGAAAAACTGTATCATTCAATGTCATGAATGGCAGTTACCCAGTGATAACTGACCATTAGATATCCCCAGGAGGTTGCGGGGTCAACGCCGTTTCAGCCATCTTTGGGGGATTTTACCTGAGAGTGAGTTTGAATAGAGGGTGGCTTTGGATGGAGGGATAGGTGACAGTGGAATTTGTTGTATCGGGATTTTACGTGGTCGTTGACAAACGGGATCTTCAGGTCGTTGTGAATGATGCGGTTGGAGGCGTAAAAGGAGGCGCCGACAATCCGACGGAGGATTTTTGACAAAAGTATGTTCCAAAATAAGCATTGACTTATAAAGTTGTCTTTTGTTGAGAAGTGTTAGTTTTGGAGCGTGTGTCAAGAAGTCTAGCCAGAAGTCTGAAGCGTTGGTTGAGGGTGATTCGTTTAAGTCTCTATGGGAATTCCATTGAGTCGCTTGTCTAAGTATAGTCCAAGGCAACGAACGTAGTCTGCGGGAGAAATAGGAGTATTGAACAGGTTGGGAGGAAGTACTACCTACAGTCCTATAACTTCTATTCGAAATCTTTTTATTTCTTTTTTAGGCATTTCTTTCTTGGGTACCTTAAGACACATGTAGCTTCCCACAAAAATGCCATTTTGCCAGTGGCTCACCAGTTTCGTACCTTTTATTAATATTAAGTGCAACAATTAAACATTTAATAGAAATTTCGGCATTTAATTGAAAATTTATGAAAAATGCAGTAATAGAAATTTGTGTGCATTGTTTTCTCAAAATTTCATTTACGCTAAACCGTTGAGAATTTATGTAAAAGAATTTGTTTATTCCAAATATTTATTTCTAAAATAATTATGTACAGCAATTTTTTTTTTTTAACATTTTATAGTTTTTGTAATTAAAATAGTAATAATTAATTCACTTTGACAATGTTAATATTTAATTTTAAAAATAATACATTGTTTTGAGAGAAGTCACTTGGAAAAAAAAATATTTTATGATTTGAGCTGAGCACTATGTTTACAAGATTCTATATAAACAACTTTAAAATCGAAAGAAAACTGATATTTCTAAGGATTCCGGGACTCTCATGCAATAAAGTGAACAAAAATATGGGCAGCGAAGATGAAGGAATTCGAGATATATATGTGGAACTTATGATTTTTATGTAAAATAAACCTTATGAAAATTGAAAGAAGACTCATATGCTAAATGAGTTTAATTGTGATAAAATATAAGTAAAGTATAAAGAATTAAAAAAAAAAAATTAAAAAAATTGTAATATTATTATCTGAGTAAAAGTCAGCATATGTTAAGATTTCGCTTTGATATAGGAACTTTCTCCTATAAGCATATAAAGGTAATAATGTGTGTAATATTATTGTGAAGTGTAATGAACTTGGAGTTAATTTACCATATAATAAGTTTATTAATTTAAAATTTTAGTTATAATATTTTAGTCCTTGAAATACAAACCACTTATTATCTAAAGTTCGTAAGGATATAATATATTCTAAATAATTACAATTATAACGTAAGAATATAAGGTTATAATAAATAATAACAATTTCTTAGTTTCATATTTTTTTTAGCTAGTGTATTGTGAAATTCGACATTTAACAGTCTCTTATTTTATCTTCGTATTGTTTTGTCGCTTAAAACGGAATTTACATTTTCTTATGGGTAATTACAAATATTGTATTAAAGTTATTGCATATAGCAAAGTTATTGCAAAAGTTTCGAGAAAAACTCTGAAAAGGGTTTTTAAAACTTTCCCTAATATAAAGGGATATTCTGAAAAAATATGCTTCCAATTATCCGAACCTTCGTTCGGAATCATTTTGTTTTTGTTTTAATAGTCGATCAGAATATATCACTGATTGCATTATATTTTTTTTTCAACGCATTGAATGTTTTTTTTTTTCGGCGCATCGACTGCCATGGTCATTAGCGCCTCTAGTCATTAAGCTTTCTCTTTCTATGGCCACTCGAGCTGGGGTGGCACATGCTAACCCGTGTGGCTTCCACACACAACACCTTGTTTAGCAAGGCAGGGTGGAACCACAGGTATTCGAGGATCTACCCGCATGTCCTCTTTTATATCATCGATCTTGTCGACGAGGGGTAGTGTGGATTTATTGTTGGTGCCATCCCTTATTTTATTAATAACTAGGGTAGATTGTAATGTACCAAAGCTTACTATTTATTCATAAAGCTCAACATATATAAAAGTGTTTATTAAGAGTATTATTTACAAAAATAGTTAAATGGATATCTTTAATTAATAATTAATTACAATACAATAATATCGCGGAGGAGGCTATTTACTGTACAACTTGGATGTGCAGTACTTTAAACTTATATTCCTGAACATCCTAAAATGATCAAAACTAAGCTATGGGGTTGTAATACTTTTATAAATTTTCTTTCAACCCCTGATAAAAGAAAACCTACTCTAAGCATTCATGCTAACATTCTCGCCAATAAATGCTTTTAGACTACTAAAAGAAAAACATTCACGTTAATAAATACTTTCTCGCCAATAAATACATTCAGACCAGTAAAACACATTCACGCTTATAAGTACATTTACGCTGGTTCATTCATACTATGCATTCACACAAGAGGAAAGTACTCGATATTCCTTTCCCTTTTATAATAAATAAACTTCCTGCAACAATTTCGGTTTTAAGAAATTTGGAGAATATTATATACAATCTATGGATTTTAGTTTTTTATGAAGGAAACACAAGGAATATCACATTTTTCAAGAAAATTATATACTCATATGTGAGCAAGGAGAAAAGTTCTCTAATTTTTTCATCTGGGTGGTCAAGAAGATGTGCGCATTAATTGTTTGATCCTGTGGCATGTAGTCGATTAAAAAAAATCCCTTTGGAATCCCAAAAAACACTAGCCATAACCTTTCCAGTCGATGCAATTGTCTTTGCTTTCTTCGGTGCAGAGCCATCGACTTCTACCCACTGCTTGGGCTGTTGTTTTGACTCATATGTAAAATGTTTAACCCACGTTCATCTATCGTAACAAATCAGCGCAGAAAATCGGTTGGATTCTTCTTAAAAATGGCACAAACATTGCTGAGAACCTCGATTCCTCATTTGTTTGTGATCAGCATTTATTAACAAATGCGACACCGATCTTGCACGATGCTTTCTTATAATGATACGATACTTATACGATACTTTCTTATAATTTCTTCGTGTAAAATGTGCCGTACCTTTTCTTCTGAGATGCCTACATCTTTAGCTATCTCATACACCTCGTCAGATATCTAGTCAATGTTGATCATCTAGAACCATATTATGTACATTCTCGATATTTTCTTCGGGGGTTGCAGTTTTTCGCCGCCCTTCACGCAGATCATGTTCAATCGATGTACGACCACATTTAAACTCACTTACCCATTTTTATTTTATTGTTGATAATGAAGTTGCAGGCTCCTTTAGGTATATACTTTCACCAGCTTTGAATGAATTTCTATTGGCGATAAACCATCCAAAACGAAGAATTTTACGACGGAACGGTATTCAAATTTATTCATTTTATAAAAAACACACAAAACACGCTTACTTTAAACAGCCATATAAAACAAACTATTTGTCTGATCAAATTCACATTTGGTACTTACTTTTGCAACAAATGTGTCAACACAACAAAACGGTAATTTCATTTGTAGCAGTGCCATCTATGGGCTAGGCCGAGAACTTCTTCACCTTGCCCTAGTATTTGCCACGTGTGTGAACAACACATTTAACCATTTAATCTATATTCAAAAGTATTATGTCATTTTGTTTTACTTTGTTGCTGTAAGTGACGTATTCCTTGTCAAATGCACCTAAAATTCATGTTTGAGATTTCTTACATATTCAATACTGAATATATCTTTAAAGAAACTTTCACAGAGTGTATCTTTAGGAGAAAAATTGTAGAAAATTCTTAGAGGAATGCAATACAAAAAGGTTTCGTTGAAAAATCAGCCGACGGAAGTGACTAGAATACAATAGAAGTGCACTTTACTGAATGACTTTTCAATTTTTTCGCGGTTAGGTAGTTTCATGATTCCTGATCGCGATCTTTCTGTATTTATCAGATTTTTTTTTTTGGAAGAAAATTAATTTTACGGGAGTGTTAGATTGTTTTATGGGGGTATATATAAGCTGGGTGAATGCTGCGTCAAAAGTATCGAAGGGCCAGTTACTATTCCATAATGTATATTATGTATATATTTTTTTAAATAAGGCGCGTCATTGGCACCCGGAGCCTTCTCAGAACACTGCCGGCCTCCAGACAGTGTTCTCTCGTTGCTGCACACTCCTAGGAGCTGTACAGTGAGCTGAGAAAGTACTGCTGAACTCGACCCTGGGCACCTACTGAGCGTAATCACTGAGCTAAATTCCATAATATGAGCCATCCTTTACTAGTATATGACTAGATTTATAAGTTTAATCTCTGTCTAATACGTGTTGATTTTTTTCAATTAACCAAAACTTTGCCTCCAAATCAAATTGTACTTTTTGCATTTGTGATTACATTTGATAGAAAAAAGTTGTAATTTGATAGAGAAATACTCTATCTACCGGAATTTTATAGCAATTCAAAATAAGTTTAGTTCACTAGTACATAGATAGTTTGGTTTGTTCAAATAATTTCGTAAAATATTTTTGATTTTTTTTTTAAATTAAATTAGAATTAAACTAATTTGAAAGCAGATATTCTTTTGGCCAATTATACTACATTATTTTGTAATATGTATTATGTCTCCCGTAATAAATCAAATATTTAGATAAAAATACTGATATACAGCTTATTATGTTCCTCTTCTTAAAGTTCTTTATATATATATATATATATAAAAATAAGGTCAAATTGTAATAAATATATAATTATATAGTTTTACTATTATTATCCTAGTCACGATTAATGCAACGTAATAATCGATCGTGATTTACTCTCACATTTTATTGATAAAAAAAAAAAATTATTTTTATATATAAATGACAATGAGATAATTGTGGAATACCCTTTTAAAGAAAGGGCTTATCGTTTTCTGCTGTAGTTTATTGCGATCACTAATCATATAAACTACCAATGCTGTTTATTACGTGAAAAAATATAATTTGGTTTTTATATCGTAATTACCAATAAATAATATTAATAGTAAATAGATCAGTAAATATTCATGTGAATATATGAATAAACTTTCATGACATAATACAGTTTCTTATATATACGTATATCTTGAAAGTACGAAGTAAGAAGAAATAATGATAGTTCAAGTCACAATCCTGCTTAATTCCTTAAAAGGATATATTGTGTGTTTTTAGGTTCTTGCTATTAGCTTAAAACAATCTTAACAATCGTCCTAGACGCGCTGGTCTAGTGGTTAGCGCACTCGTCTTTCATATGAGAATTCAGAATTCGATTCCCATGAGGACAAAGTAGGTGTTGATCCAGCATCGTGATAAAAAGTGGGAAGCTACAGTTAGTAGCGCCCTAGGGTAGCGAAGGCCGGGGAACTAAACAGCGTGGGTACTGCGCGGCGTGCTTACCACACGCCTCCGTATTCAAATCGCCGTCTGACAAGCCTTTGGCCCTTCATGGGCTGTTGCGCCATAAGGTTTTTTTTCCAATCTTAAAAATCCCTGTTTTTTTAATGGTTTTGCTCATAAAACACATCTTAATTGTGTTCAATATATCTTACTGAAATTTAAAGAAAATACGTATCTGTAGTGTTTATAAACGATATCGGCATGTTATATATTTCAAGATATGAAAATTTATATCACTTATAAATCAAGTGGAAACAAAGTGTCGTAACTGGATCAGCCTTGATTTTTTTTTTCGTTCATATTTACGTTTATAGTTGCTTTATAAATATATAATCTACTTCTAACTGTATAAAGACCCTACTTACTCAAGAATTTCAACATACCCAAGAATGATCGGATAACATTCAGTAGTATTCATAGAAAAAAAAAAATATATGTATACCTTTTTTGAAACGAATGTTATTTCTATGCTACCTGCATCGAAATTTATATCTTCAAGACGATCATCTGAAGTATATTCCTCACCATTAGCTTAGAAATAAAACCATTAAATGCTCCTCAAAAAAATTATTAAACGATTGCGATTTAATTTGTTTAAAAGTTGTTGATCTAACGTTTACTTTATTAGAGTCCAGAAATTATTAGTAGTTTATGAATTTATGCAGATGTTGCTTTACAAACAAAAATATCTCCTTCATTATACAATATAATCCGTACAAATAATTAATACAATCAGTATGCTTTATAAGTGCGTTACTTTGGAAGAATAATAGATTGGATTAATATAACAACTTATTATAACAATTCCCTTTTCAGCGGTAGATAAATACTTTTAATTTAATCAAAATAAAACATAATATAAAAAAATAAAAAAATCATTTCTTTTTTCCTTTTTCGATGTATTTAATTGAGTTGATCGTTCGAGATTAATATATGTTATCGGCAAAATAAGAAATCTGATATTGTGTACAATAGTTGTTGTGGTTGGTTCCGCAGAGCTGGAAAGCATTTTCCATGATAGTCTGCTTCTTTTTGTGGTCATCGACCGGTTTTGGGCGTTCGCCTATCATCAGGATGCTTTTTGTCAAACATTGTGATAACATAGATTTGCACAGAGCAAATTTAATTTATACACTCACTAAATTTGCTCTGTGGAAATCTATGTTTTATCACACTGTTTGATAAACGAATCCTGATGATGGGCGAACGCCCGAAACCGGTCGATGACCACAAAAAAGAAGCAGGCTATCACGAAAAATATCTCTAATTGTGTACAATATCTTGGCATTTCATGCATTACCTGAAGACGAAAGGCCATGTGTAGAATTTACATCGTTTCTCCAATTTGCCAAGGCATGAATGCAGCAATACCTTCCCTGTACAGTTAGAGCGATTACATAATTTTCGTGTGGTTATTTGTATTTAGATTTTGGAAATATCAAGCATTTTTGTATACTCTATCTGTATAATTTTTAAAAATATATATGAATGTTAACCAAACACATATTCGTAAATCGTAAATTCCCATCCGTCCTTCTTTAAGTCCCATAAACTTCCAGGCAATATGAATGAACCATCAAGGCCATTAATATACTTTTGTTTATATTTTAAACTGTTAGAGGATAAACGAAGCCACACCCGCTTTCATATTTCCAATTGTTTGTTATGTAATATCCCATTATATTTAATTTTAAATATATAATGCATGTTTAGTTTCTTATATTTATATTATTAAACAGAAGTTTACTGCATCTATTTATTTGTTTTTGTAAAAGATCTTGAGGAAGGTTGGCCCTCCTCAAAAAACTTACAATTCTCCTCTAATCTACTCATTGAACTTTAATTTTTTTTTTCCTAAAATTTTTTCTTTAAGGGGAATTGTTTGCTTGATATTATGATTTTTTTCCTGATATTATAATTATTTTTTGTATAATTAATATTCAGTTTTTTTCAAAAAAGTGACACAATAAGCTTTTGAGGGCTGCGGTGCCGGGGTATAGCCCACCCGAAGTTGGCAACTCTCTAATTCTTCTAAACCTTAGCAAGCCTATAGCGCAACAGCCCATGAAGGGCCAAGGCTTGCCAGACTGCGATTTGAATAGGGAGGCGGGTGGGTAAGCACGCCGCTTTTTCCACGCCGTTTAGTTCCGGCCTTCGCTGCTTAGGGCGCTACTGACATAAGCTTCCTACTTTTTTATCACGATGCTGGGTCGACACCGACTTTGCTCTCACGTGAATCGAACCCTGAATTCTCGCACGAAAGGCGAGTGCGCTAGCCACTAGACCAACGCCTGAGGACAAATTCTTCTAAAAAATCTATCTAAATTTCAAATAAAGATTGAATTGAAATAACTTAAATTAGACTTTTAATTTTTTCCACTGTTTAAATAATATTCTTTTTTAACCTCTTATCTACTAAGGAGATTCGGATAAACGATTTTTTTTATTTTTATAGGTTCCATAAACCGAAACAGTCTCTTTCATTGCACCAGCGCAAAACCTCTATAGGAATTAAAAGATGCAAGCTATAATATTACATAGTACCTCTCTTACGCAACTAGTACTGTTCTGTACTGTACAATATTGTACTAGTACAGTACAACTAGTAGTGTACATTGAAGATCATACTGCCATTACAACAACTGTTACATGACTTACTTGATATTAAAGTTTCAAGATATGATCGAGTTATTTATTTAAAACTATTCTTGTATAGAGCACATAACTATTTTTTGTGTGTGGATAATTTATTCATTTTGAAAACATAAAGTGATTATTTGAAATCATAAAAAGGATGTACATGATTGCAAACAAAATCAGACACCTATTTCAGAATGGTTCTATTTTTTTTTTTTTTATACAGGGCGTATCAAAAAGAATCATCCGATTTGACATGTTTATATTTCTAACACTAATAAACATATACAATTACTGATTTTTTTTGTCTGAAAGGGAAACTCACAAAGTTTTTTTTCATACCTTTAAAGGTGTTCAATATGTCCACCTCTAGATGCACGGCATATGTCTATGATGCGGTATTCAAATTCGTCCCACGCTCTAGCGAGCATGTCCTGAGTTACTGATGCCACTGCTGCTGTTATGCGATTCCTCAGATCATCCATTGTTGTTGGTTGCGGAGGCACATAAACAGAGTCTTTGATAAATCCCCTCAAGAAAAAATCACATACAGTAAGGTCCGGTGACCTTGGAGGCCAAAAATGTAAGGATGCATCATTTTTTCCAGTGCGGCCGATCCACCGGTCAGGAATCCTTTGATTTAAAAATTCGCGGACTGCCAGATGCCAGTGTGGCGGTGCCCCGTCCTGTTGGTAAATGAAGTCGTTCGAAGAATCAGTCTCCAGTTGGGGGAAAAGATAATTCTCAAGCATATCGAGGTATGTTATTCCTGTAACAGTGTTCTCAGCAAAGAAAAAAGGACCGTACGCCTTTTCCCGTGAAACCGCACAAAACACATTAAATTTTGGAGAGTCTCTTTCATGTTGTACAATTTCATATGGTTTTTCTGTACCCCATATTCTAACGTTATGGCTGTTCACCTTTCCATTTAAATGGAACGTTGCCTCGTCTCCAAACACTACGCGCGATACAAAATGTTCATCGTCCATCATCGTACCAAGAACGAAGTTACAAAACTCCACGCGTCGTTCTTTGTCACCCTTACGAAGAGCTTGCAGTACCTGAAGTCTGTATGGTTTCAAATGTAATCGTCGACGCAACACTCGCCAGACGGACATCGAAGGCATGTTGAGCTTTCGAGCAGCGCGGCGAACAGATTTCTGCGGGCTGCGTGTGAAACAATGGCGGACGCGCTCCACGTCTGCATCGGACACTCTGGGACGGCCCGGTGATTTGGCTTTACACAGACAACCTGTTTCTCGGAATGGTTCATACCATCGTCTAATGCTCTGTGATGTAGGAGGATCAACACCATACCTATTACGAAAGTCACGCTGAACAGTTATTACAGACTTACACTGCGAAAAACGTAGAACACAAAACGCTTTTTATGGTCCTGACGCCATTTTCACTAGAACTGAAGCGCGCTGCTGCTACCTAGCGAGAACCATGTAAAACTTGAGAGTTTCCTCTTTCCAACAGTACGTTGTTGGCGCATTTAGCTCAAATAACAGAATAGTTATGATTTTATGAAATCGGATGATTCTTTTTGATACGCCCTGTATTTGAAATCTGATTGCAAGAAAATGCTTAATCATTTTTAAAAAAGCTTCATTGGATCGAAAAATCTTTGATTTTTTAAATGATTACTTCCTATTATTGCATCAAAAAACTCCCAACAGTCTATTCGACTAGAAAAATGTTTCAAATAAAAGTGATATGTATGTAGTTTGTATGCTAAGTTAATCGTTGGAAAGTATTCAAGATAATCGCAAAAAACTTAAATAAATAAAAAAAAATATTCAGTAAAATTACAATGTTAAGTGTTTCTATAAAGTGTCCGAATTTCAGTATAGGGTTCGATTCTATCACAAGTATCTCATTTTTAAGTCCATTAAATGCATTGCCTAGAAGTAAACTGTTTAAACAGATGTGCATCTTTAAACGAATAGGCTTCTGAACTTTCCAAGTCTTTCTAAAAAAAAAAACTACTTCCAGTAAGTAACAAGTAAGTAAAATGTAAGGCTTATAAATCTCTGTTTATGAATAATATTGAGACACAGAAATTTTTATAAATAAATATTCCAATTTTATAGTCACATTCACGATAATAAAGTTTTAATAAGAGAAAGTCCATATCAAGTTATTTACCACATTTGTTTTCATTTTTGTTTAAATTAATTTGAAAAGAACTGGATTTGCAGGGAAGTTGATCCAAAAATTTCAAGGAAACTTTGCTGGTCAATAGAATGACTCACTTTTTTTTTTTTTTTTTTTTTTTTTTTGTCAAAAACACTTTGTAACACTTTTTAAATGGGTTTGCAATTTATTTAAAAAAATATAATGCCTTTGTTCCGTGTTGTGACGTATAATGTTGGTCTGAACAGAAATCATATAGCAGAGAGGTCACCGTTGTTACTTTTATGATTTATTTTTTATCTTCAGATTCTAACTTTAATTTTATAAAACCGACTTTTACATTCATTGTCAGGGTGTAGGTTGTAGATTAAAGAGTAAAGAGACGCCTCGATAACAATGTACATTCAAGTATTGAACCCGATTTTTTGTTTTAAGGAATACGTGCTACAGACATAATTTTGCTTATTTGGATAGATCGTTTAAATAATATTGCAATGCTAAATAAAATTACAAGGTTTGTTCCTCCCCTTATAAATTTATTTTTGTTTTTTTTTTCTCTAATATAAGTGACCACTGATTATGATCATTGTTACCATCCAACTCCCACAATCTTCATGTTCATCTTCATCTGTCCAAATATGAACGAGGTGTTTTTCTTCCGTTTTAAAATAGTTTTTTTCCACTATTTTTATTAGTTATAATTGTTGTGAAATAGTGAGGACCAAATTGTGTTTACATAGCTCAACGTTTTCCTCATTAGTTAATGAATATTGGATACTTTCGCAAAAATTAAATAAATAAATAAATCATGAAGGCACTTTTTAAGATTTCAAGTAATGTAAAATACAATTCTTACTATAATGGGTTTGTGAAGGAGAGAAAATGGTTTGGTTTAGATGAATAAACTAGAAGTGAAGTTGCACACTGAATATAATATAAACACTGACTGCCTGTACTTTACACTAAAATATATAGAATGGTAGTGAGAGGTAAATAGAAAGGATGATGACGCTTTGTGACTGCTGTATGAACTCTGCTATAAGACCCCTGAATGCTCTCCCGAACGCTGTATTTAAACAGTCTCTCCCATTCCAGTCTGGCCTAAACTATGAGTGAGACTCCCCCCCCCTCTCTCTCTGATATGGATCCATCTCTTTGGATCTTATTACATTACATTCCTAATCAAATTAGATTTCCAGACTAGTTTAAATACCAAATCGGATTAAATATTTTGAATTATTCTGTGTTCAGACTGACTGAGAGGTTTATAATTTTTAAGTTTGTCTCATAATTCTTAGTAAGGTATGAAAAGTGTCTCGGAAAAACGTTAAGTGAAGCAACACGTGTTAATTGATTTAAAAGATTTCTTGCAATATGCTCGGAAACGCACGAAATATTTCAAAGAAGAAATCTGTTTCGTAAAGCCCTTTTATGGGTGTGAGTTATTTCCATATACGAGTATATAAATCGTATATAAATCTCGTATATAAATCTGCACGGTACTACCATGCAATTCCTGTGAAAGTACAAATATATAATTTAGTTTTTTTTTTTTACTTTCTCTTACTCCTAGTAAGAGGAAGTATTGTAATCGTGTCAAATTTTCGATAATCGAGTTTTCACCGGAAATACCGTTTTTGAGGTCCCCTGAGTCCAAAAAAGTGGTTTTTAGCAAATGGTCTGTGTGTGTGTGTGTGTGTGTGTGTGTGTGTGTGTGTGTGTGTGGTGTTTATGTATGTGAACAGCATAGCTCAAGAACGAAAATATTAGAAAGTTGAAATTTGATATTCCGTTTAGGAGGTCACCAGGGGAACTGACTGTACGTTATCTGTAAAAATTCCTCAACCGGAAGTACCACTTTACTAGTTGATTTTTTACTTTTTTTGCGATTTTCTTAAAAATGGCTCCGACGATTTTCTTTAAACTTTAAACATCAACCACACATACAAAGAGCTACAACTTTTATTAGAAACATTTCTCCGGGAAAATGCATTGAAGGGCACTTTTGGGGGAGGGGTGGGGTTAGGTTTCCATCTAAGTGCTATTTCAGTTTATTAGACAATTCTGTCATCTAAATAATGTTAATTAGAATTAAATATGTTGTTGAAATTCCGAGTTTGAAAAAATCGGATAACCGAAGTGCGTTTACTTTACCACTTTACTAAATGATTTATTCACTTTTTCCCAATTTTCTCAAAAATGGCTCTGACGATTTTTTTGAAACTTCGTATATAAACTAAACATGCAAAGATCTATAACTTTTATCTAAAACATTTCTCTGGGAAAGTTCTTTTAAGACGCACTTTTAGGGGAGGGGTGGGGTTAGATTTCATCAAGTGTACCTAGTTCATTATACATTCTATCATCCAAACATAATTAGTTATAAATAAATAATTGCTGAAAGTCCGAGTTTCAAGAACATTAGTAAACCGGAAGTGCGCTTTTACTGAACAGTTTTTTCAGTTTTTGACGAATTTCATTAAATTTGGTACACAAACTATAAAATTTGTCAATTATCGTTTTGAGAACTGGAGTAAGAAAAAGTTGTGTGAGTATTTCACACCAGATTTTTTTAATTTAAGGCGCGTCAACATCTGTGGACATTTGCGCCCGGAACCTTCTCAGTGCACTGCAGGCCTCTCGTCTGTGTTCTTTCGTTACAGACAGCACTGTCCATCACCGGACAGTTAGCTGTAGAAGCTTCTAGGAAGAAAAAAATTAGAGGTAGCACTGGACTCGAACCCGGGTCCTCCGCGTGTGAGTCCAGCACACTAACCCCACTTAGCTAATCCCTTTACTTAGATAAATATATAATAAATTACGTTAAGTTAATATTTTTTTTTTTTAAATAATTTTTTTTCCAGAAACCCAATGTTTAATCTAGTTTACTATAGAATTGTGATAGTAGAAAAAAAATGACTTAATACCATTGTGTTTAAGAAGATTGGTGTAGATTTGATGTACAGGCAACAAGTATTGTTATTATAGTATAGTGGAATTTAACAAGTATACAAGACTATTGACAAGTATTGTAATGTATCCAATATAATACAATGCTTGTAACAATCTTCACCAATAAGAGAAAGCGTGAGATAGTGGTGAAGAAGAAAGTGCGTATTTTTTTTTATTTTTTTTTTTTGTACATTCCAGGCGATAGCAGCGCTTCCTCTTTGTCTATGAACTTTGCCTATTTAATTAATGTAAAAAAAAGGGAATTTACTATCTGATAAAAATCAGTGAAAATTATTTTATAGGATAATCTGTTATTTATACAATGTTAGGTAATCTCAACGGAAGATATTATAAATTTAGACACAAAAAGTAGGAAATGAAGAAGATATCTACCGATTTATTTTGTAGTTTTGTGTATATCAGTATTAGAATTTAATATGGATATTAATTTAAATTAGCCAAGTATAATATCGTAAATTTTAACTCAGTTCAGAGGTATACTCATTTTAGTATTATGTCGTAGCCCCATTTAACTAAATATTCGATATTATACAGAAAAGAATGTATGATAAATTTAGTATGGACTAAAGTTTCTATTTAAACAAATAAACAAACAAAAAATCTAGTTTTGAATCTCACACAATATCTTTTGCTATATTTCTTTTGCTGCTTGGCAAATTTTCTTTGAAATTCGGTATTCTTAAGACTCACCAGGTATTATTGGAAACCATACTACACTGGCTGATGAAGGAATATTGCCAGAATAATAATTGCTGATGAAGGAATATTGACAGACAAAATTAATTTTACTTTTTGTTACTATTTTGTTTTTAATTGTTTCTTTAAAAGGAAATATTTGAGTAGAATTATAGAATAATTGATTGGTTTACTTCAAAAATGTTCAACTGCTTTCTCTATCTCTGCCCCTCTCATTCTTACGCTCTTTTATTCGCCCCCCCCCCCTCTATCTTATACACATACACGACAAGAATCGCTTAAAAACGCTTCTTTTTTTTTTGCTGCCGCGATTTCAAAAATTATTTTCGATAAACACTCAATTTCTAAAATTTATCAAACCTGTGTGTGTGTGTTTTGTTTTTTGAGATATTTTGTTATTCTGTCCCTTGTCCCCACTCACTCTTTCTCTCATATATGCGCACATACATGAATCGCTGCAAAATGCTTTTTTTTTTATATTTCCGGCATGCACATTTTATTTTTCAAGATTGTTCAGGGTTTTCTACACTACCATGCTATAGTAATACTGATAGCAATGCACATCACATAAATATGCACATATACGCATACTCCGAAGGAAAACAGCTACCCAGCCGTAGCTGGGCTTGAAGAAAGAAAATCGCGAAGCCATTGGTTTCATTTTAGCGCCTGATAGGCTTATCTGGAACATTGCATGAGGATAGGTGGTAAACAAAAGGATTAGAATGAATTGGAGGTGTTATTGGAATTTTTTTTGTATCGGGTTCGGGTGACTAGATTGACGAAAGGAATTTCAAGGTCTCTACGAATGGTTAGGTTGGAAACTTTGAAGGATTTTGGGTTCGAAGGGTACATACTTCCACATACGTTTTAAAATCTAGGTATATATATCCCAAGCGAAGGTCGCTGTTTATAAATCTGTGTATCTACCAATATTATCCTATTCTACTGAGTCTTGGTCCCCTAACAACAAGACTGAAAAGTCAAATTGAAGCCGCAGAAGTGCGTTATTTAAGAAAGGTTTTAGGGAAAACCTAGAAGGGACAAGGTAAGAAATTCTACAGTTAGAAGAGATCTGCGCGTAGAGCCACCTTTAGATTTGAGCAGAAGAAACCAACTCAAATGGTTCGGACATGTTGCCGGAAAGGGAAATGAAGAAATTGCAAAGCTGGTTCAAGAGTCGAAGGTGGAAGGCAGGATACCCCGTCCAAACCGACCAAGAAGAACCTGGGATGAGGAAGTGAAGGAAGGTTTGGAAGCAAGAGGAATAGAATGGGGAAGTAGAAAAGAATTGGCAAAAGATAGAGATGGCTGGAAGAAGCTCTGTAAGGCCTCTACACTGTCTAGACGGTAGGAGAGGACAGGACTATGATGACATGATGATGAAGTATATATATCAGTCTTTTGTTGCCAAGCGACAGTTTAGATCTGTTATCCAGTAGTAGTCTTTTCAATGATCGATACGTCTGTTGAGTTCAGTTCTTTTCAGTCATCTGTGGGGGTTCCAGTTTCATCTTTTGTCTATGAACAATCACAGGTTGCGGATAGCAATTAAATTGTAGTAGATCGGAGAAAGAGGGATGCGGCGCATGGATTTATTTTCATTTAGTTTAATTTTCCATATTTTTTTTTTTTAACCAACTTTCTAAGGAAAAGTTATGCGATTGGGTATGTGCTGGGTCTCAGTGAAAGTAGAGGATTGCAGTGTCGTCTGCATGCATGAGGAAAACAGTTTCTGGATTGGTTGGAATATCCGCTGTATATATTGTGAAAGGTTAAGGAAGTTACTGCCTGGTGAAACACTCGTTTCGGCTTTATGGATAGGAAAGACTGAAGTTCTGACTTGTACTCGGAAGTAGTTCTGTCAAATAGAACTTTAGGATTAGGTGAATGGGAAGATGCCTATAAGTTTCCAGAGCAGA
>JAAEAF010005300.1:0-15049 GCA_011037195.1 Triatoma infestans | reverse complement strand
TTTACTAAATGATTTATTCACTTTTTCAAAATTTTCTCAAAAATGGCTCCGACGATTTTTATGAAACTTCGTATATAAACTAAACATGCAAGATCTACAACTTTTATCTAAAACATTTCTCTGGGAAAATTCTTTTAAGGGCACTTTTAGGGGAGGGGTAGGGTTAGATTTTCATCTAAAGTGCTATCTTAGTTCATTATACAATTCTATCATCCAAACATAATTAGTTAGAAATAAATAGATGGCTGAAATTCCGAGTTTCAAGAAAATTAGTAAACCGGAAGTGCGCTTGTACTGAACAGTTTTTTCAGTTTTCGACGAATTTCATTAAATTTGGTACACTAACTATAAAATTTGTCAATTATCATTTTGAGAACTGGAGTAAGAGAAAGTTGTGTGAGTGTTTCACACCAGATTTTTTTTTTTTAATTTATATTTTAAATTCTTTATATAATTCGCAATTTGTGAAAAAGGCTTGGGCCTTTTGTATTTGTAACAAAATGAGCTTTAAATATTTAAAAATTGCGTTTTATATTCCTGTTCCTCATAGATTGCCTTCATCGGATTCAATATAACGGTGCCTTGTTAACTAGCGTCCTACACTTCCCAAACACCTCCATAACTACCATCCTCCATTTTTTCCCATGATCCTTTTTTAGATAAAAAAATTGCTTTTTCCAATCTGTTCAATTGTAAACTTAATTTAGCTAAACCATGCGCAGAATTTGACCATTTTTAATTTCTCTGTTTCGAAAGCAGAATTGATATTCATCTCCAAATTCATTTCATGTATTGGTAACTTTCTGTAGACTAACTTTTCGTAAGAAATAACCTTTCATTGTAAAAGTCTATACATTTTATAGTACCCTACTATATTCTAGTATTGTATCTATTACATAATAGATATTATAGTACGGTACTAGATAGCTCTCTCTCAAATCTACGAAATCGATAGCCTTTCTTGCGATCCCTGTTATCTACATTAATTCATTTCTAGAATAAACATTTCTTCTTTATCTCCCGAGTTACTACCAAGAAACATGGACTTGCTGAATTGAAAAAATATAATCTTAATTTTTTTTATCTGCTTTATTTTATTTATCTATCCAGACATCTCCCTCATATAGGAATTAAGAGGAAGATTATTATTATAATATTAGGTGCCCAAAGTCAATCTAGATCTAAGTCAATGCGCCTTCCCCTCCCCAATGCTTCTAAGAAGCCTCCCCCAGCAATCTACCGGCTGACTACAATAGCCTAAGATATCTTTAATCTCCAACTCCCCCAAGCATTCCTTGGAGAGTGTTGCCCTCCCAAATGCGCGGAACTTTGTGTTAGTTAACCGGGGACACTGACCCAGATAGTAGCACACAGTTTCCCTGATTTCTTCATAACAATAGTGACACTAAGAAATAGACGTCCTACCTATTTTGTGTAAATGACCGACTACTCAATAGTGACCAAACCTCTTCTTCTTCAATAGCACCATTATTTTCTCATGAGTCACGCAATCGAATGCTTCCTCAATATCGAAAAAACAGCCCATCGGAAACTTTTTAGTTCCAATGCTTGCTCAATGCTTCCTACCAAGTTGTGCAAAGCCGTTTCGGTAGATCTCTCCGATAGTTAAGCGTGTTGATTATTGTGGAGAGTACTCTTTATATCATAATCCTCCATGATGTACAGGTCAACCAGCATCTCCAGTCCCTTCAAAATGAAGCAAGTAGGGCTGATTTTATGTATGCCTTTGGGCCTAAGTAATTCCAATCAATTTATAAGAAATCTAATGTAGTAATAAGAAACTACTTTACTACATAAAGCTGAACTATTTCATAAAGTTATACTAATCGATCAAAAGTTCATTTAGGTTTCTTCAATACGCTGTGATTTATTGCACATTTAAGGTATGTGAATTTAAATCTCCGTGTCCGTTCCCAGAGTAGAATAAGATGTACGATATGTTTTGCCTGACGTAAAAGAAAACAGAAGAAATGAGTCCTTGTAAGCCGAAGCAAAGACAGCCCATGTAAGGCCTTCGATCAAACCTCTGCTCCTCCAGTTTAGGAGTTGTCCCTTCTTAAGAAAAAAAAGAGCATCAAGTCATGAAAAAGAAGTGAGCAAACCAATTGTTTCGGGGTATTGCCGTGAAAAGTAAGTAAGTAATATTTATTGAAAACATTTCAAATCAAAGTTAGAGCTAATTGATATAGGGATTGGATGTTTTGCCATAATTAGTCAATAGGGCATTAAATTGTAGTATGTAGCCATGAAAACCAGCCAGACAATATAGTGAGCGTAAAATATAAAAACTAAGTTCAAAACAGGAAAAAAAAAAAATGGTGGAAAGAATATAAAAAATAGAAATGTTATTAGTTGCCGAAATTTCACTGCCAGTTCGCACTCATACAAGCGCAACATTAATGATAATGAAAGTTGTAGAGCTCTTCACGTGTGCAGCACCATTCCCCCGGCTGTTGCCGCACTCAACCATGTTCCAAGTTGGATTAGTTTTTTTCTTTTTTTTTTCTTCTTATCTTCTTAATTCAAACAACTTTCATATGCAAATTAAAAATACATCATCATTATTGAAATTCTTTAATACTGCTTACATTTTTATATACATACTTACACAAACATATATTATTTATATTTATGTATATATTTTATATATAGTTCTACTAATATAAATACAGTTTTAGTAGTTATTAGGGCACTACCATTAGGCGTGGTGGGAAATGACCTTCAGATCTGAATCATGACGCAATCTGTATCTTAGAAGTTCTCGCATTTAGAGCTTGGTATTAAAACAAGAGTCTATAACCATTACATACATACCAAAGGCGCACCTAAATAAATAAATTGTGCAAAGTGAATTATTTTTCTCTTTAATTTTGAGCTATTGCTTTTTTTTTTTAGATTAAAAAAAAAAATCTGGTGTGAAACACTCACACAACTTTCTCTTACTTCAGTTTTGAAAATTGTAATTGACAAATTTTACAGTTTATGTAACAAATTTGATGAAATTCGTTGGAGTTCATCGAAAATTGAAAAAAAAAAAATGTTCAGTAAAAGCGCACTTCCGATTTACTAATTTTCTTGAATTTGATTGTAGAATTAATCATATAACCCCAACCCTTCTCCTAAAAGCCCCCTTTAATGACTTCCCCCAGAGAATTGTTTCAAATAAAAGTTGTAGCTCTTTATATGTGAAATTCACATTCCTAGTTTATAGAAAATACCAAGTTTTCGATAAAATACCAGAAAACTGAAAAATAAATTTCAGTAAAAACACACTTCCGGTCATTCGAGTTTTTCATACTCGGAATTTCAACAACACATTTAATTCTAAATAATTATTTAGATGTTAGAATTGTCCAATAAACTGAAATAGCACTTTAGAGGAAAACCTGACCCCGATCCCTCTCCCCCAAAAGTGCCCTTAAATGAATTTTTCCAGAGAAATGTTTTAAATAAAAGTTGTAGATCTTTGTATGTGTGGTTGATATATTCCGAGTTTGAAGGAAATCGTCGGAGTCATTTTTTGAGAAAATAGCAAGAAAGTAAAGAAACCACTAAGTAAAATGCTACTTCCGGTTGAGGAATTTTGACAGATGACCTACTGTCGGATCCTATGGTGATACCTAAACGGAATATGAAGTTTGAGCTTTCTTTAATTTTTCCTTTTAGAGCTATGCTGTTCACATACATAATACACAAACACACACACACACATCAGACCATTTTTTTGGTCTCAGGGGACCTCAAAACGGATATTTTCTATGAAAACTCGATATCGAAAATTAGATATGATTACAATATCTCCTCTTACTAGGACTAGGAGTAAGAGAAAGTAAAAAGTAATTAAATAATTGGAAAATAAGAAATGTGATTGGATTAGAAATTTTTAGAGAAATAGAAAAATATTTGGATAGATAATAAGAGCTTTACTAGGTGTGATGGATGTGAATAAAAGAACATATCACATGTCATTTTTCTTCCTTTGTATTCGAACTACTTTCTCTTTTACTGGGAGAATTTCAACCAAACTATAGAAGGTATCTTACTGCAATTTGTTTCCATTTATAAAGAAAATATAACCATAGTAGTTTCTATTTTTTTTTTAATAAATTCATGCTTCCTTAGTGTTAATTTTGTTAATTCTAAACAATTGAAACTCATCAATAAAATTAAATAAAAAAAATGGGTTTATTAACAACAATCCAGCTTTGTTCAGTTATTTGGTTCATGTTAGGCTAGGAGGAAATCTCGGTTATATTTAGTACATTAAAATATGCATTTTGCTGTGCATATGTGGAATCGTGTTTTATAAGGGTCCTCTTTCAAGCACTGGGAGATATTAAAGTTTTCCTTAGATTTGTGACGACACTGTTTTTGATAGCATTTACTTGAATAATACCAAACTTGGAACAATATATCTAATTGAATTTGTTCAAAAGTTGAGTGGAAAGATAGGATTTTTTGGATAATCTCAGGCAATCACTTTAATTGCATCGAATTTTCGAAATTGAGTTTTCACCGGAAATCAAATATTTTGAGGTCCTCTAAGTCCCAAAAAAAGAATTGGTTTTTAGAAATTAATGTGTGTATGTGTTTTAAAAAATATATTTCATCATGATCAACAATTTAATATAATACATGATATACAGTTGCATAATAATCGTATTTACATTAAACAAACATACGAAAGTGTACCCAATTCTTAAGGGGAATTTGAGAATGAAGATATCAGTATAATTCAAAAATGGAAAGAAATCACAGAAAGCTGGTGTTTAGTAATTTCGTTTAAGTTCCATCAAGGGATGCGCCAATAGGATCAAAATCGGTCGGCCGGATGTGCTACTTTCCTGTACTGAAAAGTTTTTCATCTTTTTCCGGTTTACTCGAAAGCGGCTACAATGTTTTTTTTTTTTTTAATTTTTGTATATCAACTAATCATATAGAGAGCTACAGCTTATATTTAAAAACATTTTGCCGGGACAATTCCTTTAAGGGATACTCTGGAGGGTGGGGAAATGGGTGACGAAAGCATTTCCTCTAAAGTCTCATTTCAATATATTATACGATTCTATTGTCTAAAAATTTACAATGAGACCAATATTCCGAATTTGATGAAGAATCCATATAATTAAACAATATAAATTATTTCCAGAACTATGTAAATTGCAGTTAGAGAAAGTCTTGTGAGTGTTTCACACCAGATTTTTATTACTTTCTCTTACTCTTAGTAAGAGAAAATATTGTAATCGTGGCAAATTTTCGATACCGAGTTTTCACCGGAAATATCCGTTTTGAGGTCCCCCTGAGTCCAAAAATTGATTTTTAGAAAATGGTATATATATATATATATATTATATGGGTATGTGAACAGCGTAGCTCAAAAACGAAAAATCGTAGAAAGTTCAAACTTCATATTTCTTTTATTATATTATAGGATCCGACAGTAGGTCATCGTCAAAATTCCTCAACCGGAAGTACCACTTTACTGAATGTTTTTTTTTTTCCACTTTTTTGCTATTTTCTCAAAAATAGCTACGATGATTTTCTTCAAACTTCGTATATCAACTACACATACAAAAAATCTACAACTTTTATTTGAAACATTTCTATGGGAAAATTCATTTAAGGGTACCAGAAGATTTTCTTTGTTGGCCGTTAGTTGTAATATGAAAACAAGAATTAGTTGGCTTCTTGACCAATTCAAGGTAAAAAACAAAAACCAAAAAAGTAATTTTTGTAATTGTTTTTTTAATTATTTACAAGTTCGACGTTTCGATAAATTTTGTTTGCTTTCTTCAGGAACAATACAAAAATAAAGAGAAAAAATTATAACATAAAACACATACAAAAAACAAAATACATGGGTGCGATTACAGTACGACTGCTAAGTCTGTCATTACAGATTTAGTTTTTTACAGACTTAGCAGTCCTACTGTAATCGCACCCATGTATTTTGTTTTCTGTATGTGTTTTATGTTATAATTATTTCTCTTTATTTTTGTATTGTTCCTGAAGAAGGCAAACAAAGTTTGTCGAAACAGCGAACTTGTAAATTATTAAAAAACAATTACAAAAATTACTTTTTTGGTTTTTGTTTTTTACCTTGAATTGGTCGAGAAGCCAACTAATTCTTGTTTTCACATTTAAGGGTACTTTTAGGGGAGGGGGTGGGCTTTGGTTTTCCTCTAAAGTGCTATTTCAATTTACTATAAAATCCTGTCATCTAATTAATATTAATTAGAATTAAATATGTTGTTAAAATTCCGAATTTGAAAAATCTTTAGGATGACCAGAAATGCGTTTTTACTGAAATATATTTTTCAGTTTTCTGGTATGCTCTCGTAAAGGGCTCCAACGATTTTCGGTAAACCGGAAGTGCGCCTTTAATGAAAATGAAGAGTTTTTTTTCAGTTTTCGACAGGTTCCGACTAATTTCATTTTATAATATATAATTGTATATATACTAGGAGTATAAGAAGGTCGTGTGATTAATTCACATCAGATTTTTTTTTTTACCACTTAAGCCGATCAGAAATCCGAGCAGAATATCATCGCAGTTTATTTAACCAAAACTTAGGCGTTTACAGTCTTACACTGCGGTTGCCTTCGCAGAGCACAAAACTAATGTGTGGTAGGCAATTGTTTTGTGTACTGTACGGAGTTCTGTCAGGGCTTACAGTTCGACACGGCTGTCCCCAAACCATTTGTTCGACTAGTCTTTGACAAGGCAGAGTTAATTCCATACAAAAAACTTTTCATTCCATTTTGCTAAGCAACAGTGTTAAAAGCAAAGAAAGCAAAGCTAAGTTTTTTTACTTTCTCATACAGTTGTTCTTGGCGTTCATGTCAAACTTTGGAAATTCAATTTTTCAAACTCCAATGATATTAAAATTCCTCTCATCCTAGTAACTAACAAATAGTCTATAAATTTTATTAAACATCTTTCCCAGGGAAGGGATTAGCTCAGAATAGCATCGCGGAGGTCCTCAGTTCGAATCTAGTGCTGTCCCTTAGATTTTCTCTTCCTAGGAGCCTCTATAGCTCAGTGTCCGAAAGCCGGCAGTGCACTGAGAAGTGTATGGTCAACAATGACCATAGATGGTGACGCGCCTTAAATTAAAAAAAAAAATCCGAAAAATTTGATTTTAGTGGTATTTAGGAGTATGCATGAAATTGGCTTTCGTCGAAACTTTTAGATTTTTGGGATTATAGAAGATATCTGGTAGGTCTACCTTGATGTTAACATTCACGTAGTTCCTTGTTCCTAAAAACCGTTTAGTAGGGTTCTCACTCACCATCTCTATTATGTATAATGTAATATTGACACTAAACATTTAGTGAAAATTCAAAATATGCAAATTAGAATTAATTAGATATAGTAAGAAAAAGCCTTAGAATGTTTACACACGACACTTTTCTTTTTTTTTTAAATCGAAAGCGACGACTTTAAGAATAACACGAAGCAAATAGGGCTCGCAAGTAAATGTAATGTTGTGGATTGTAGTAAGGACATGTCACAGTATGAGTATGATGGCCTAACTACATCCTGCCAAGCGTTCTAATCACAATAGTTTGGATCTCTAGCTTAAGAAATCATATTTCTCTTCAAATTGTCTTTCAGAGAAGAGTAACTTCAATACCAGTCTTAAAAAAAAAAAAAAATATCCCCTACTCTTCTGTTATTGACCATATATGATATCACTAGACATTAAAAATCCAGGTTTTTGAGTTATATTTGGAGGGGAGGAGGGGAATTGGTTATATAATAAAGTTCAGGAAAATATGAATATGATTAAGATATAAATTTTATACAAAATTAAATGAACAAGTTCTTTGTTTTATTTTTATTTATTTTTCTATACAGAATAAAAATTCTCCCCACTTAGAAACTTTAAAACAAAATGTCAAATGGTTGACTCGATCGTTGTCTGTCAGTCAGTGTTTGTATGACTTCTTGTGCTTAGCTGTGGGGAAGTCGGTATTGTCTCGTGACTTTAATATTAACTATCATCATATAAGTTGATATTAGTTGTATGTTAATTTTTTTATACGCATTTCTTTTATTTACATACTTCCAGTGTTGATTCTACTAGTTATGACCTAACAACACTATGGTATGTATAGTTTTAAATATTAATTTTATTTATGGACATTTTTTTTCTACAAAAAGTTAATTTCTCTTTAAGATGTGTCTGAATTCTTACATCTTCAGAAATTCGCTCAAAATTATTTGAAATTATAGTTAAGACGCCCTTGAAGTTTTAGTTTTTCTTTTTCTCTATCACTTAGGAATTTATTATTATTATTATTTGCATTATCTTATATCTGATTTCGATAATTTCTTCTTATTTTTTCAATTTTGTAATATCCTAAGAAGTGGGACTTGTAAGAGTTATTGAAACAGTTTAATAGCTTCATTCTCACTTCAGTTTACTAAGAGCGACCGACCACCACCAAGGCCATGACCGACGTGTTTAAGGCAATAGCAGTTTGTTAAACTTTTTAAAATCTCTCGCATCTATTATTCCTTGTGGCTCTGTTGATTAAAAAAAAAAATGCTCTGGGCGGGCGTCAATGGCCATAGATGCTGTCGTACCTTAAATTAAAAAAAAATCGATATTTCTTTTACCTTATGGAATCCGGAATTGCAGTTTTCGATTAAAATCCGTCAATCTGAAGTGCTACTTTTTTGTAGTTTTTTTCGAAAACGATCCAATGATTTACTATAAACATTGAATACAAACACATTATATAAACCTATCACCTATTGAAATACAGTAAACTCATGATTATCCGTGTGCGGATTATATAGGTTTGCGGATTATCCGTGCATGAATTTCATTTAAAAAAATAATTATATGTATACGTATTTTTTTAAATATTTGCTCGCTTTCATGTTTACCTCAGTGCACGTGTTCGTATTTTGATGTTTAAAGTGGGTGGGTGGGATATCCCTGAAGTCAGCTGGACTGGTTTTAGTTAGGATTTTTTGGATTCTATCGAGCCCGAGACAAGTGAAATAGTATTTGAAATGACTAAGCTAATGGCAAATTTAGATGGCTTTGAAAAATGTAGATAGTGAAAATATTGAGGAGTGGTTAGAACATGTTTCATGTGGAAGTTTTCAAATAATGAGTGATATGGATATTATTTCCGATCTCATTCAACCAGAAGAGCAATAAAGAGAATGAAGCTGAAAGTGGAGAAGAAGAAATTATCACTCGCATTAGTCACAACACGTCCCTGAATTCTGTTGACACTTTGTTGCGAGTACATCGACCAATGGGAATTCGAGTATAACATCATAATAGCTCTTAGAAAAATTCGAACTGATATTAAAAAAAAAAAAATCATTAAATGATTCCTGCAAAACAAACCAAAATCACAGATTTTCTTAATAATAATGAGCATTAAACATGTTAAAATAATTGTCTACCTTAGAAATGTATAATATGTTGTATTTTAGAAATAAATAATTAATTATAGTTCGGATTATCCGTGCCGCCCCTCCCCACCATTAGCCCAGATAATCGGAAATTGACTGTTTACTTTTTAGCGGCAACTGGAACATCTTTGAGAGTAGGCTTAAGGCTTAAGTATTGTGCCATTTCAGATTTTGGCGGGGATTGATATAGGCTAGCCAACAATGTGATAATGGTCTATAGTGTTATCACATTCTGATAGCTTTTATGCCATAAATAAAATCCATCAAGTAAAAATTATAACCCTTTCACCTGAATTATTGCAGTAGAAGAAAAACTTGTGAACATTTCGTACTATAATGCCTGGTTTTTGCCATTCTCAGTGTACAGTGAAAAACAAAGAATCGAAAGTGAATTAATATTCAAATATTCTGTCCATTAACAACATCATGACATTCTTTTACCTTGTGCCCAGGCTGCACTTAGACCAGAAAACAATTTACTTGCAAGATTGTTTGTCTTTTTTTTTTTTTATATTTTATACGGTTATTAACCATATTTTCATCATTTAAAATAAGAACAAAAACAAAAATAACATAAAGTTAAAAGCTAATAATTAGAAAGGCAAAAAACTTTTGCTACTTGATTGAAATCACGAACAATAAATGTCATAGAAACAATGGTTAAAAGGTAAACTTGTATAATTAACCCAACTGGTTCCAGTGTCCCGGGTCAACCGGGGGGGGGGGGGGGTCATACTGTGGGTGTAGCCAAAGGTTGAAAAAGATCCCTAATCCTAGTAATTTTTTAATTAATTTTACTTTCTCTTACTCCTAGTAAGAGGAAGTATTGTAATCGTGTCAAATTTTCGATATCGAGTTTTCACCGGAAATATCCGTTTTGAGGTCCCCTGAGTCCAAAAAAGTGGTTTTTAGCAAATGGTTTGTGTGTGTGTGTGTGTGTGTGTGTGTGTGTGTGTGTATGTGAACAGCATAGCTCAAAAACGAAAACCGTAGAAAGTTAAACTTGATATTACGTTTAGGTATCACCATGGGATCTGACACGTTATCAGTCAAAATTCCTCAACCGGAAAGTACCACTTTACTAGTTGTTTTTTTTTACGTTTTTGCAATTTCTCAAAATGGCTCCGAAGATTTTCTTTAAACTTGCTATATCAACTACACAGACTTTTATTTGAAACATTTCTCCAGGAAAATCATTTAAGGGCACTTTCTGGGGGAGGGGTGGAGTTATTTTTTCTCTAAAGTGCTATCACAGTTGATTATACAATGTATCATCCAAACAAATTAATTAGAAATAAATACATGGCCAAAATTCCGAGTTTCAAGAAAATTAGTAAACCGGAAGTGCGCTTTTACTGAACAATTTTTGCAGTTTTCGACGAATCTTATTAAATTTGGTACACAAACTATAAAAGCTGTCAATTATAATTTGGAGAACTGGAGTAAGAGAAAGTTGTGTGAGTGTTTCACACCAGATTTTTTTTGTATTTATGTAGAATTATTAAAAATAAAATCAACTATTAATTATCAATTTTATATCATTAACTATTTAACTAAAGCAAAACATTCCTTACGATAATACCACTATATTAGTTAATTTTATGAATAAATGAGAGGTTTTTATGAAAAAAAAAAAAAAAAGATAAAGAAATCATATATTTTATGAGGTCAATGTAACCAGATGATCACGTTAAGTTTGATATTTCTATCCTAAATACTTAGTAAAATAATCGGTTATTACTTTCTAATACATAGGTACCCACTAAAACTTCATGTATTTGGATGTATAATGATGAGTCTGGAACAACATATAACTTTTACAATCATCATATTATCATCCAAAAAAAAAATCATGAGTACTTATAAACAATTTTGATATATTAATGGTGACATGCACTATAGAATAGTTAACAAAACTGTAAAAAATAAGAAATAAAAAAAAAAAAAACAAATACATGAACAGTCCTTGAATGATTTAGTGAAGGGTATGTGTGTGGTGGATTGTCTCTCTCTTATAAGCAAGGATATATATTTTATATTAATAATATTTTCCAACAACCTTGTATTGGCAAATTTTTACAAAAAGAATTTCCTTTCGTAAAGGCTAAGTAAATTAGTAAAGTAAAAAGGCAGGATACAGGCAGGTATTTATGTATGAAATTTTAATTTTTTTTTTTTGAAATCAAATAACTAAATTTTAGATGGCCATATTTTGAAGTGATGTGAAAAAAAAGTGTATTCAATTTATTATGTTTATGTTAGTTTTATAGAGATGTTTTTTTTTTTTAAACAAATTTACGTTGAATACATAAAAAGTTTCTTTTTTAAATTCTTGTAAAGATGCCGCTGCCTCAACATGTTAACAATCTCCAAATCTCTTGGAGGATTAGTTTCTAGTTAGAATAATATTTTTCAACCTTTTATTCCACAAATTATACCTTTCATATTAAATTACCCTCTTTTTTTTTACTTTCTCTTACTCCTAGTAAGAGGAAAAATATTGTAATCGTATCAAATTTTCGATACCAAGTTTTTACCGGAAATATCCGTTTTGAGGTCCCCTGAGTCCAAAAAAAGTGGTTTTTAGCAAATGGTCTGTGTATGTATATATGTGAACAGCATAGCTCAAAAATGAAAAATCGTAGAAAGTTCAAACTTGATATTCCGTTTAGGTATCACCATGGGATCTGACAGTACTTTATCTGTCAAAATTCCACAACCAGAAGTACCACTTTACTAGCTGTTTTTTTTTTTTTTTTTTTTTTTTTACTTTTTTTGCGATTTTCTTAAAAAATTGCTCCGACGATTTTCTTCAAACTTTGTACATCAACTACACATACAACGAGCTATAACTTTTATTTGAAATATTTCTCTGGGAAAATTCATTTAAGGGCATTTTTGGGGGAGAGGTGGGGATAGGTTTTCATCTAAAGTACTATTTCAGTTTATTGGACAATTCGCTCATCTAAATAATGTTAATTAGAATTAAATAAGTTGTTGAAGTTCCAAGTTTGAAATAAATCGCATAACCGGAAGTGCGTTTACTTTACCACTTTACTAAATGTTTTTTTTTTTTTTTTACTTTTTCACGATTTTCTTAAAAATGGCTCCGATGATTTTTCTTGAAACTTCCTATATAAACTACGAATACAAAGATCTACAACTTTTACTTAGAATATTTCTATAGGAGCATTCATTTAAGGGCAGTTTTAGGGAAGGAGTGGGGTTATGTTTTTCTTTAAAATGCTATCATAGTTGATTTATACAATTTTTTCATCCAAACAAAATTAATTAGAAATAAATAGTTGGCTAAAATTCCAAGTTTCAAGAAAATTAGTAAACCGGAAGTGGTGCTTTTACTGAACAGTTTTTTCCAGTTTTCGACGATTTCATTAAATTTGGTACACTAACTATAAAATTTGTCAATTATAATTTTGGGAACTGGAGTAAGAGAAAGTTGTGTGAGTGTTTCACACCAGATTTTTTTTTTTTTTGTGTTAAAGTGATTAGAAAAAGTTTTAATTTAAGTGAAAAATACTATACAGAAAGGGGAACAGTTTTATATAGGATGTGAAAGGCAACAATTCAGTTAACATTGTATGCAGTGATTTTGTAATGTTTTAAGAGAAACTTTCCATACTTTAAGGGGGTTGGGTGGGGGGGAAACGATAAAAATTTCTAATGAAAGATATTAAAAATCATAAATTTTGAAATTATGCCCCCCCCCACATGCTCTCTAAAATTCTATTCATTAATAATTTTAATAAACATAAAATTCAATATAAAAATATAATAATATAAAAATTTTGAAATTGTATCCTACCTTTCATACCGATTTTATTTAAGACAACGAAAGAAATTCTTTTCCGCAAAAATCAGGTTTAATGGAAAATCTTATATAAAATATTCAAACTTCCTTATTATACACTTTATTCCTTTTATGACTTACGTAAATTACTGAATTGTTTTATAATGATGAAACGAAGAAAAAAGATGTTATCAGTTTTGCCTCAAAATGTCACCTTTTCTTGCCAATATTATAAATAATATTTTTTCAACCAAAATTCAATCTTTCTTCAAATACTATAACGTAAAAAAAAAAAAAAAGATTTAATTAGTTAATTAATTTGAAAAAACATTTAATTAGTTTGGAAAATGATTTTATTATAATAAAAAATAAAAGTGAATGAAAAAATACTGTAGTACTTTTATAGCAAAAAGATAAATGAACTTAATTTTTTTTTTTTTTTTTTAATGAAGCAGTTGTTTCACCGGAAGTAACCAAAATATCCCTACGGATATTTTTCGTAAAATTAGCATCAGAAAGAAAACGAAGAACAATTTTACAACCTTGTCGTTCTTGGCATTTCCAGTATCAGCAACAGAAATAAATGTCAAATTTAAAGATAAATTGATTAAACATTTCTTTTATTTATCTTGCTGTCTGAGACTGAGTGCTGTACCACTGATATTTATTGCTACGAAATTATATTTAATTTAATAAAATTTAGAAAATATATTCGCCAATTTTTGTGATGCAAACTTAGCTTTATTATAGTTCGAAGTCGAAATGTGTAACTTAGGACGTAGAAATGTGTAAAACACAAGAAAATAAGGCAATGCTAAAAAGGTCCCTATAACTAACTATTTTTATAGATTATGTTTAATTAAGTTAGAGTTCAATTAAAGTTCATTTGAATAAAATTAATTTTATATTAAAAAAGGTAACATTTCACTTCTATTTTTTTTTTTTTTTATATATATATAATTTCAATTTTCTCAAATTAACAAAAAAAATCAGATTTTTTTTTTTATTTTAAGAAAACTCAAATTTGTTTATTTATATCTTTCAAGATGATATCAATTATCTGTATTTTATCCATTGTAGTATGCATATTTGTTTTGTTCCTGACCGGTTTCGAGTTTTCATCCATCTTCAGAGCAAATTCAACATGTTCGTGTAGAGGAGTTCACTTCAACGTAATGTTTCTGTTACACTCAACACTTAGTTGGTTTGTTGGTTGAACCTGTTGAACTGGTTTTCGTTAAGCCAATAAGTGTGAGTGTAATGAGAAACATTACGTTGAAGTGAACTCACTACACGAACTTGGTGAATTTTCTCTCACGAGCAAAATGAGAAAATCCGAAACCGGTCAGGAACAAAATAAATATGCATGCTACGACGGGTAAAATAATACCACGTGTTATCCAGCATTGCGGACCCATCCACATAATCAGTTATATCACTTATGTTTTCTTCATTTCTATTCGTTAAAAATTGTACAACTGTGTTATTTGAACGAGATTTATTTTTCCAAGGTATGTAGTAAAGCAGGGGAGAAGTTACTGTAGTGATTTTCTCAGTAGCAGGGTCAAATTTAATATCGTTAAAAGTTTTGATATCACATTATCTTTTGGAAAAGATACTACTTCCGCCGGCCTTCTCTAAAATCAATGGAAAAATCTCTGTGAAACTACGTGATTTATTTCTCACAAGCAACACGGATACTATGTGGGAAGAGAGGAGCGTTGATAATAATATACTCAGAACGCTTCCATTACCCGGAAAATTTTGCAATATTACAA